>JAWPHD010008477.1:0-114697 GCA_037043455.1 Cyrtodaria siliqua | reverse complement strand
TGACAGAGTTATGGCCCCTTATACACAAACTTTATCCGGACTAGTTTTCCTTAACCCCTTTCTGGATTTCAACGAAACTTTGCAGGGATGATCAGTACCAAGCCTAGTTGCGCATATCATCGCCAAGTTCCTGTTGTATGATTTTTGACAGAGTTATGGCCCCTTATACACAAACTTTATCCGGACTAGTTTTCCTGAACCCCTGGTTGTATTTCAGTGAAACTTTAAAGGAATGATCAGTACCAAGCCTAGTTGCGCATATTGATGTCGTGTTCCCCACCACAGATGACATATAGCCAGTAGAGCGATACAGGCCCTCTTGGGCCTCTTGTTTTGTGGTAGAGGCAGCCCACCCAATTTTTGCAGGGTAGAACCTGTACTTTACCTCCCGCCATGCGTAAGAATCGACACTTTCTCACTTGACAAGTCAAGCTCCCAGTGGGATTCGAACCTGCAGTGGTGAGAGGTGAGAAAGTTTTAGATGCAGCCAAGGAAGTGCCGGCCACGGAAGTGCTGCACACTAAGATAACACTGTCTGAAGTATTTAGATGAGAGTGTAGGAATTTATATTTCTTGCATACCGGATAAGGTTATCCGCGTTTTACATGGGAGATGGAAAGCCTGATCTTACACATGGTAGAAGATAAAAGTCGCGCACTGATATCAACAATGACAGTTGCATGACGTCATTGTGTAAATAAACATGCAAAACGTTAGTAGTTGACGACGTCAGTGCGCAAAATGTAAATGATATGCAAGAAAAAAAATCTTACATGGGTATCCGGTTCAGATAGGGAAATTTCAACCCTTCGTATAACTGTTTTAATTGAAACCTTGGCAGAGCCTCGGTTCTGATAAAAACAATTATACCTCTTGTTTGAGTTCCCTACCTTCACCAGATACCCATGTAAGATTCTTATAATGGATATTTTGTAAAGAATGGCCCTCTCTGATACATTATCATAACACGCATGTTATATTACCAGGGTGAATAATATGTCACGGTTCATAGATATCTAACAGATGAAATCATTATAGCAGTTTCGGGTCTGTTAGCTCATTCAGTAGAGCAGGGGAACTGTAGCCAGCAGAATATAGGCCTCTGTCCGGTTGCTGTTTTCTAGTCCTGTATCATTTTTGGGGCCGATTATAATAGATGGAGAAAAAAACATGACTCAACTGACTCAAACCCCAGTTTTAGGGTTACTCTGCCTGTACTGTAACCACAGAGCTATCAAATCACACAGTTTTGTTAAATGGCTGCCATTTTGATAACAAACAGCTCCTCTATGTGGTACAATCAGTTCTCCTTAGCTGATGTCAGACCAAATATTCCTTTGCATTTAATGTTTTCAAGCATGATACAGGCATATTGAAAGGATTTGTTTGTTTGTATGGTGTTTTACGACATTTTCAACACATGTAAGGCTATATATGACGGTCGATATTGAAAGGAGAAAAGAACCAACAGAATTGCTACAGTATCTGTATGTAGGAAAGAACTTTCAGATCCAGGCTAGTATGCAATATAGAGGATGTTCATGAGTGCTTATTTATTATATGATGTTATTAATAAAGTGATCTCATATTGGCCCATTTATTGTTCCAAGGACTGTCGTGTCATATTGGCCATGAATGAGATCATTTAACATGAATGACATCAATTAAAGCTTGTACTGGCAAGTTTCTTCATATTGGCCTTAATTGGGTTTTTTTATTGGCCGACTCCTGGTTCATATTGGCTAAGTTTGCGTCGCATTATTTGTAGAGTTTCTAGTGAAACACGGCTAATATAATTCAGTTAATTAATAATTGAATTTATTAAACGAGTTGCAACACTATCAGTTACACAGATTTCCAGCAAGAAGTATGGAAATATTCCAACCCTTTTGATTCCGCTGTAGGTTCGATCCCTCAGGGGCCTAGGAATCTTTATGTGAGGAAGCTATCCAGCTGGCTTGCGGAACGTCGGTGGTTCTACCCAGGTGCCTGCCTGTGCACGAAAATTGCCCAGAGGGGCACCTGGGATCTTCCTCCGCCATTAGAAGCTTGAAAGTCGCCATATGACCTTAGCTGTTGGTGCGACTATAAAATACAATTCAATTCATTTCACCCTCCGTTGAAGGAAGGGTGAAATGAAATTAAATGCAATGGAATATTCCCATACACCTTGCAGGAAATCTGTCTAATGAATTTATCCCCATTTCTGAGCAATATTGATAGATATAATTGAAAATGTAGTAAACAAAAGTTATTTCCCTTTGATTGTAAAAATAATTTGCCAGACTCGGGAGAGGTGTTCTTCGGTTTAAGGAAAGATTGACGAAACGTGAGCATTCTGACATACTTCTTAAATGGTATGACGTTAAATGGACGGGTTTGTAAATGTGTCATCTGTTTTCACTGCATGACAAATATTGAAAATAAATAAAACCAATCTGTTCACCCTGATAAAACAGCATATAGTAGAATTCATAGAAAAACAATGTTGAATCAAGAGTTATCTTTAATTAACTTTCCACCATTCGGTGGACTTTTGTATTACCGGTTGCCGGCGGGTAATATGGTCCAGTACAACTTGGCCCTTAACCGATCAAAAGCGGAGAATTTTTAAGAAATGGTGATAAGATGTGATGCGGTGACAGCTTGCTGAACATATTGTGTTGCTTTCGTAGCATGGCAGACACATACGGATCACTTTGTCCATCGTCTGTCATCCGTCTTCATCTGTCACACTTTAACCTGCAACCTAACCTTAGCCTAAAATTTTACCTATGTTCACGAAACTTCAAACACACCTCAAGGAATGTCATTCAACATGTCCTATAACTCCCACTTCCATTTTGGAAGAGTTTTGCCCCTTTTCATAAAACTTTAACCTGCATCCTAACCTGGCTCATAACTTAGATTGTACTTGATGAAATAAGCACACGGCAGGCGACACAAGTGTTCCGTGGAATACCCTTCAAGCTTTTATCAGCAGGTTCAATAATGTCAGATTATATTTATCACATAACTTGTAACATCACATAGAATCACATAAAGCATGCCTTTACAAGGTAACAAACGTTCATATACACTATACCAGGTCTCATAAAAGGTCTCATAAAAGAATCAATTTAATTATTGTTAATGAAATAGTTTAGAGGCGAAAACCCGATGAGTCAACTAGATTATGGTGAAAAATCATTAATATTAATTCATGTGATGCTTTAAGGCTATAAGACATTTTTTTGTTTAAACATATTTATTTTACATCGATTGCGAAACAAGTTCTTGCAACTTAAATTAATCACTCTCGATGGCTTCCTGGGTAGAACCAGTACTAAGCAATTTGGATTAATTATCTTGCTCAAGGATAAATAACAGGGCCGCGACGGAGGATTGAACCCACGACCTCTCGATCAGGGGTTCGGCGCTCTACCACTGGACCACGCACTCCACTAAAGACATTTCTGTTTAGTGATTTACCTATACTTTTATATAAAAAACATGTACAACTGTTAGCAATATAAACTCCGTATGAATTATTATTGCTGATTTAACAACAAAACTACACTGAGTCATTGTATTTTCCAGTCCAAACATTTTCAAAAAATAATTTAAACTTAATATGCGGCTTGTTAAAACGTGCATATTTCATATGAAACTGAAGCACATTGTGTTCTCTTGTATTTGTATTGGAACCAATTACTGTTCGCCTCCAGTCCCTGTTATAATACTAGTGTATTTTGCTATTCATGCTGTGGCTTTATTACGCTCCCAGAAACCACTTTGTGTGATATCTACTTTGTGTGATATCTACTCTGTGTGATATCCACTTTGTGTGATATCTACTCTGTGTGATATCCACTTTGTGTGATATCCACAGGTGTGATAGCTACTTTGTGTGATATCCACTTGTGTGATATCCACTTGTGTGTGATATTTATGCACACCTGCATGTTTTTCTTTTGCAGATTATATATGTAGACCCCAATGGTCTGGCATCCAGGCATGGTCTCTCCAGTAGGGCAGTAAACATGGAAGGCAATGACATGTGTACATGGATGCTGACAGAGATCAACATGAGACCATTAAATCTCTTCTTTAAAGACAAGGAAGTAAGACCATGATACTGAACTTTACTGTCATATTGTCTTTGTATTCCCCTGCCACTGAAGTTGGAGGAGGGGGCATATAGAATTAAGGTTATCCGTCCCATCCATCCCTACGACCGTCTGTATGCCTGTATGTACTTGGAGTCAAGGTCACTATTACTTCAAAATGTATTTTACAGGAGATATGGCCTTTGATTATTTAAAACTTCATGTAAACAATATATTTTGTCACATACTTCTGTGTTTTTTCATTCTTTCACATGCTGATCACCATTCATTCGAAGATGTGCATACTTTCTGTGTCGTCTGCAGAGCATGGCAGACATTAAGGGATCACTTTGGCCGTCGTCCTTCATCGTCATCCGCCACACATTAACCTGCAACGTAACCTTGAACATAACTTGAAAAGTATACTTGGCCATAACTTGAAAAGTGTATGGCCTATGTTCATAAATCTTCACACACCTCTTCATCGTACCTCTTCATCATACCTCAAAGAATGTCGTTAAAGATGTCCAATAACTCTGGCTTTGATTTTGGCAGAGTTATGCCCCTTTTCATAAAACTGCACACAGCAGGCAGCGCAAATGTTTCATGGAATGTCCATCTAGTAAGGTATTAGCATTTTTATGGGGGCATCTGTTTCTGCAGACACATTTCTGGTTTACATTTTGTGTTGTGCTTATCATTGAGTATTCTACGATATCGAATGCTGGCAAAGCCCCTATATACATTTCATGTACACATACCATCATATTACAATCACATCATACTCTCCACTTTATGATGCAACAAAAGATCACATCAGATTGACCTTTCATCTAATCCACATTCATGAGCCGATAAACCAAATTCAACCAATAGAAGTGCTTGAAAGTAAAGAGGGGAAATCCAGGATGTCAATACGTGACAAAATTCACCCAGAAATAGTTTTATAATAGTTGCTAAACAATAAGTACTTGCCAAAACAATATGTCATTTTCTGGTTAACTTAATTACGTATAGTAGAGTGTATTGGACCAAAATAGAGAGGCAGATTTTAAAGGGACACAGGGCAATTCTGTTTTGTTTAAAACACACGGCTTCCCATTAGTTTTTTCTACATAATTTGCATATTTGCAATCATTAATTTTATTAATTAGAACAGTTGAAAGCAAGTTGTTTTTACATATTACTAACTGTTTATTATATATTGCACCAATAATATATTTAACCATTTGGTAGAATAACAAATCAAATTAAAATCTCAAAATTGTGTTTAATTATATGCAAGCAGGTTTTATAGTCAAAATGATATGGATTGAACAAATTGAGGTGATGATTTCAGTGCTTGATACAAACTTCAAGATTTGCCATTTGTCCCTTTAATGAGATGTGCCAATGTAAAGTGACCTTATCCTGTACGCAGCTTCAAGTGTCAACACCTTGTTATCATACAGCATTCATTTTTAATTACAAGTACTTTGAATTGTTTAGTCTTGCTATTTCCCCATAACATTTGTTATATCTTCCTTACATGACTGACAGCTATCTTGATCAGAACCATGATTCCTCCTACCTCATATACTAAATATTGCCATTTTAACATACATAGATGTCAGTGATATTTATGTTTTTTGTTTCAGCTCTTTATCCCCTAACCTAACAAAGGGGGTATAATGATTTTGTCATGGTGTTTGTCCAATCCATCTGCAGACAGGATCTTGTCCACTCTGTAACTCCGTCCATCTATCCATAGACAGGATCTTGTCCACTCTGTAACTGTCTGTCCAGCCATCCATGGACAGGATATTTTCCACTCTTTAACTGTCCCTCCATCCATCTGTAGACAGGATCATGTCCACTCTGTAACTGATCATCAAGCCATCTGTAGACAGGATCTTGTCCACCCTGTAACTGTCCATCCATCCATCCATAGACAGAATATTATCCACTCTGTAACTGTCAATCCATCCATCTGTAGATTGGATCTTGTCCACTTGGGAACTGTCCGTCAGTCCATCTGTAGACAGGATCTTGTCCACTCTGTTACTGTCTGTCCAGCCATATGTAGACAGGTTCATGTCCACTCTGTAACTGTCTGTCCATCCATCTTTAGACAGGATCGTGTCCACTCTGTAACTTTGAATGTAACTTCAAGGTCATATTTTGAAATCATTTTATATGCATATATAGATAATGTTTATGTTCATTCTGTAAATTTGAAATGGTCGAGATAATTTAATTACACTTGGCACAGTTATATATCACGAGAGTGTGTTTGTTGTTAAATCAAGTCCGTATCTCAAAGGTCAAGGTCAAGTTAAATTCAGAGGTCACAATACAATTCATCATTAAAAACTCTATAGAACCAAACTATGCCTATTTTTAACAATTTTGGAGCACCATGTCATGGTGACCGTATCCTTGTGGTGCTTGATGCTTTGATTTTATCCTGGCCGAATCAACATCGAATCCTAATGGGATCACACCCATGGATTCACCCGATAAAAACGACAAAAATGAAAAATTACAGACGTAAGTAAAAAAACGATACTGATCACGGAACACCTATACATCTATGCAATAACTGTGTGACAATTTTGAAGGGACCTTTAGAAATAGAGAAATCAAAAAGGCTGTGTCTTCTTTCTTGGAGCTGAAAATCAAATTTTAATAACATTTTTGATGTGAAATCACTTTAGTTGGCCTGCATCTAATTTCGAGTTCATCATTCCTTAGCTACATTAGACATTCCTTAAATGACACACAGTATGGTTTTAATGTGTATTTTAATGGAAACAAATAAGAAGGTCAATTGTGTACTGCAACGCATCCCGTATTGAGAGAGAGAGAGAGAGAGAGAAAGCGTTCTTTTCGGTGTTTTTTCATTTTAATGGAAACAAGAAGGTCAATCGTGTACTGCAACGCATCCTGTATTAATTTGAGAGTGAGAGAGAAGGCCAGAAGAGCTTATGGGATGGAGAGTTGTCCGTCGTCTGTCATTAACTTTTGCCTCGTTAATATTAATGAACGCTCGGACAGGTTCGAAAACCAACCAAATCGGATCAGTAACACCAGAGTTGTGGCCCTTGATTTGCTGAAAAATGCCATATTCTGCCTTGTGAACCCTCTAGAACCTTCATTTTGTATTTATTGATTAAAGCTCGGGGAAGTTTGAAAACCAGCTATATCTGAACAGGAACACCAGAGTTATGTGCCCTTGAATTATTGAAAAATGACATTTAATTGGGAGCTTTGAATTAATTGGGTCCTGTGTTGGATCAGTTTTACATAAAGTTATAGGGAAGAACTTCAACAATCTTCTTCTCTGAAGCTACAAGAGATAAAGGTTTAATATTTTTTATGTTCTATCAACTTATGTTCCTCTACCAATTTCGATCAAATGGTGACCCTGGGGTAAAATTTGCCTCCACCCTAGGGGTCACAGTTTTACATGACTGATATAGGGTAAAACTTAAAAAATCTTTTTCTCTGAAACTACAAGAGCTAAGGGTTTAATATTTTGTGTTTATTATCAGCTTATGTTCCTCTATAAAGTTTGTTCAAATGGTGACCCTGGGGCCTAAATTGGCCCCTCCCCAGGAGTCACAGTTTTACATAGACTTATTCCCTTTTCAGTATTTATTTATATATCATGTATATAGGGAAAAACTTTTAAAAATCTTCTTCTCTGAAACCACAAGAGTCAAAGGTTTAATATTTTGTATTTACACTCAGCTTATGGTCCTCTACCAAGTTTGTTTGAATGCTGACCCTGGGGTCAAATTTGGCCGCACCCCAGGTCACATGTTTTACAGAGGGAAAAAACTTAAAAAATCTTTTTCTCTGAAACTACAAGAGCCGGAGGTTTAATATTTTGTATTTACCATCAACTTATGGTCCTCTACCAAGTTTGTTCAAATGGTGACCCTGGAATTAAATTTGACCTTGTCCCCGTGGTCACATGTTTTACATAGACTTATATAGGGATACTTAAAAAATCTACCAAGTTTGTTCAAATGGTGACCCTGGGGACAAATTTGGCCCCGCCCCTGGGTAATCCTATATCTTGGTAATTGAAGACACGTTATAAAACAAACTAGCTTGATACTGCCATGTTTGACACACAGTACTTCTATTCCCCCCCACCACCCCCACATCCCCTCTCCCAATCCCACCATGGACACCATATAGCCAGTAAGCGATACAAGCCCTCTTGGGCCTCTTGTTTGTCTTCATTGTCTTTTCTAATTTTCCTGTCGTACAATTTAACGTTCATAAGAAAAAAAACTATGTTTAGAAACGGTGTACATATGTTGTACAATTTGGCTGTTGGCAGAATAGTTACTTTAATGGTTTAATTGCAGATTGAACACAGATTGATGGCTGTAGGCAGAGATATCTCCATCGTTGTACAGCCCTCGGACTTCATCAAGGAACTGAAGAGGTTGCTGAAGAAAACAAAAGGTTATAAGGACTTCCTTGTCCAGTAACCAGTAGATTCAGTGAACTGGAGCAGGTCATGTGATACTTTCTGAAAATTCTGAAAGAAAAATTTAAGAACTGATTTGCAAATTTTCGGCGTTTATGCATTGGTTAATGCCGGTAGAGAATGGCAAATTCTATGAAGCTCATTAATGCTTTTTGGTCCATTTGCTCACAGACCTAATTACTGTTATTAGGTCTGTGATTTGCCATTCACTACCGGCGTTCAAATAGTATAAATGCCAAAAATGTGCAAATCAATTCTTATATTTACATTATTTTCCGAGTGTTGTAATACCAACAGTAACGTGCCTTGGGAGGTTAGTAAAGATAAATAAACACAAGAAAGATATATCGTGAGTGTATTATCAGACCGTGGATTGAATAGCCATTTTTCTATTGAAGTACGCTATTGAAGATATGTCCAGTCAGCTCCACCTACCACACCAGATGCTTGCACAATAACCTCCACCTTCCGAAAAGTTTATTTGAAATTAAGGCTATTTATTTTCAATAGAACGTATCAAGTAAATGTAAATATATATCGGCAAACACAAACAGTGATTAAGTTAATCAAATATAACTATATGGAAGAATGTGATAATATATATTATTTATAATCTGTGTATTGTTATGCTGAACAGAATATGTTTCTGGGCACTTTCATCTGTATTCAATATAACCAAATAATTTAAAGAACCTATTATTAAGATACTATATTAATTATGAACGTGAGGATGTTTTAAGGGACACATGGCAATCTACATACATAACTTGCATTTGTTCAATCAATATTAATTATAAGAATAGTTTAAAGCAATAGTTTATTGCAGCAATATAACTAGCAGTTAGTAATGAACAGAAACAATGTACCTTGTACTAGTCTTATAATTAATATTAATGACTAAACAAATGAATGTTGTGTAGAAAAACTAACAGGATGCCACAAGTTTTTAAGAAATCAAGAATGCCATGCGTCCTGGTCATGTGATAACTAAGTATAGTCGCGCTGTCCAATAGGGCACAGTAGAGTCTTGGCTATCGTTTGTGCATGGTTTATGGTGAATTTGTATGGTTAAAGACACTAACACGACAAATAACGACAAAATTACAAAACCATTTATCAAAACTCTGTCCAAGTGTTCAGGTCATGTAATGATGTATATGTGCCAATTAAAAGTATGGGTTTATTGACGGGGGTTCTTAAAATATCTGTGATTGAATATTTGTGAAATGAAGTATGACGCCCCAGTTTTGGGGTTTGGTCTGGCAGGTTAACGCCGTTCATATTTTGTCTATTGAGTTTGGATTCTCAAAATATGTTAGTTACTTATATACCTCATTGTCAGTAGGTTTATTCTGTTGTAAAATTTAACCGTTGATGGCGGAATAGGGACTTTTAAATTTCATCCTGATCACATGGCAAATATGTTAGAGTATTGTGACAGTTGATCTGAATTCAGACCGGGTCGATCTCATGATCCCTGGTCCACTAAGTCATCACGCTAACCTTTAAGCTATGGCACCACCCTGACAAGATATTTCTAGATCTCAAACTTTTTTTTAAAACTGCGTGGTCAGTTGTGGCTTTTAGAATTTCCAAATATAGACATTTTGAAATATATTTGATTATTATTTTAAAGCATAAACACGTCAGAAACAGTCTGCAAGATTACAGTGTGTCCCTTTAAATGAAGGGAAATGGGTTTGATATCTCATTAACACATCATAATTATTGGGAAAGCGACCTTAGAGGGAGATGAAGATGAAGGTTTCCATCGCACAAGCTACCTATGTGTCACTTTAAAATGAAATATTTGATTTCTGTTAAAGAAACTAATCTGCCAAATAACGACAACATTAAATTACAAAAACATTTCCAGGTGTTTAGGTCATATAATAATGTATATGTGCCGATTAAAAGCAATTTTTATTCGCAGGTTCTAAAAATACCCTTGATTGAATATGCGTAAAATGAATTTTGAGTTGGTAACTCTTAATTCGACGCTCCAGTTTCGGGGTTATGGCCTGGCCAGTTTAAACCGTTTATTTTGTGTCCATAGAGTTCGGATTCTCAAAATATGTAAGTTGTATATATACCTTGTCGTCAGTAGGTTTAGAAATACATATGATGCAAAATTTGGCTGTTGTTGGCGGCATAGCTACTTTAATGTACAAGTAAATGTTTCGTTATAGAGTCGTGTATACAAATATAAATAGAATTATTATAAGACATCTGACCATATCGGCCTGTATATCACTGTTAATCATTTTTAAAGTGCCAGCATATATTTAGTGTTATTGAAAGATGTATATACAAAGTAAAATACAATATATACATATAAACAGAATTATTATAAAACATCTGGCTGGACCTGTATGTCACTGTTAGTCATGTAATTGGTAAAGCATTATATTTAGTACAAGTAATTATTGCATTTATCTTGTATGTTTGCTGAGTAAAAGATAACTAGGTGCTGTTATGATCAGAGTAATATTAAGTGCTATATAATACTAAAGGAATAGACGCAACTCGGGAATTTCCGCTATATAAATTACCGGTATACACTGCACACTTAATTCCATGTAATATTCCAGAGAAATCCAAAAATGTTTTCTAAAAAAAAGGGTTGCAGTTGGTTAGAGAAACAAAACTGTGCTGGTGTAACTGTAATCACAGTACACGTTTTAACATGAAATTCATAAATATTGAAGTTTCGTTTTGAAAATTAAAGCTATTTCAATATTGTATTTAATGTAAAGATATTGCAAACTTTTACATCCTAAGTTTGATCACCTGCTTCAGCCAAATGTGTAGACTGTCATTAATGACAATTTGAAGCGATAACATTTGGTGTGTGTTGTGTTAACATGGTTTATGAAAATATATAAATCTCTGACGTCACGTCCTTCAACTATTAGAACGTCATTTTAAAAGATTTTCAACGTTGAAAAACATCCGAAACTAAGATTATATTATTTTCAAGGCAACGTTACGTTCAAACAACAAATTGAACTTGGTAGAAACATGATAAAGCTGTACATTTTCTTTGTTTGGTGCTGAGAGATGGACGTTGTCAGTTGTGAGGATGTGTTTGTATTATGTTCAATCTCTCGAAAATGTGTGTATAAAATACATAAATATCCATGTCAGATAAAACATAAAATATTTCCAGCGAGTTTATATTGTGCGAGATCAAAACCTGGTGGCTGGGACTTGAAACACATCAAAACCGCGGGCCTACGACCCTTGGGATCGATGGTCTCCAAGTCCCGCCCACCAGGTATTGATCTAGGACAATATAAACCAGCTGGAAATATTTAATTTCTTAATTTAAGTATTTTTTTTTAAAAGGAAAGGTCTAATGTAGCCATGTACCATTTGATCAACAGCTGCATATTATACATAACAATATATAGTGGAAATTCTCGATTTTTTTTTAGTTTTTCCATTAATATATGTTTTATTTCTGCTATTCACCTTGAAAGGACATGAGGCAATCTTGAATAGTTGGCGTAGGCCGAAGAAATGGTCAGCTGTTGCTTCAGCAGGAGGCAGAACTCCCCTAATATGGCCTGGAAACTGAATACCATGGTTTTGAAGAGAATGGGGATCAGGTTATCCTCCGCGATGTAAATGCGCAGAATGTAAATGATATGCAAGAAGGTTTCTGGTTCAGATAGGGAAATTAACATCATGTTGAAATTCCCGATCTAGACCGGATACCCATGAAAGATTCTTTTATTACATAACTGTCATAAATTTACATTGAACTATGAATGACGTAATTTTAGTATCAGACAAAAAAGTTATATTGTCACAAGTGACGATATCTTTTTTATATCATCACTAGTGATGATATAACTTTGCCGGAACTACTTTCTTAACATATTTGTTAAAAAACACACTGGTTTAAAGTTAAAATATTTTTTAATTTCTTCTTTTACGTAAAGTTATATAATAAACAGTATAATTAACAGCATAAATTTGATACTGAATTAATGTCACTCGAGGAAAAAAGTGGTAATTTGGTTAAAAAAACTCGTTCTTTGAACTCTTATTTTTTTTTTACAAAATTACCACTTTTTTCCCTCGTGACATAAATTCAGTATCAAATTTATGCTGGTAATTATTCTCTATATATTAATTGCCAGTAATCGTCTCCATTACTGTCATTTCATCTCCATTCCCCATTCCAACCCGATATGACCTAAGCAGTTAAAGGGTTGTAAAACATCATTCTTCATTCTTTTTTTTCTTTCTTTCTTTCTTTCTTGTATACAACTTGTGAAATAACGTTATTTTTGCATATTTACCTAATTACTAATTAATATAACGTCACTACTTAGGTATCTCTGCCCTATTGTTGATGTCGGAGTATATTGACAATAGGATAATACAGCTGTACGTGCTATTGTTTGTCGGAGGTATCCCCTTAGTTGAAATGCATAAATGATTGACAACTGGCGTCAATTTAATTGTTGATTATAATGCTCCAATAATATATTTAAAACTCAACATTTGATTGCTTGTTATTTAGTTATATGCAAGCAGGTATACAGTTATAGGTATACAGTATACAGTATACAGTTGCAGGTATACAGTTACAGGTATACATTTGCAGGTATACAGTTACAGGTATACAGTATACAGTATACAGTTGCAGTTATACAGTTACAGGTATACAGTATACAGTATACAATTGCAGGAGAACATTTGTATAGGTAACTGTAAATCACAACTGCATGAGAACATAGTGTTATTCAATTTTGTATTAGATGATGAGGTCCTCCCAATACAGCTTTTGAATGAAGTCTTAACATATTAAAACATAGAAGCAGGTTTTTCATTAGTTGTGTTTTGTTTTTTGTTTTTGTTCTAAAACAATGAAGTTTTGTATTTAGTACGGTTCACTTGTTAATTTTTTGTTTTCTTCTTCATATAAGTAAGATGCTGTTCAATATAAATATAACGGTGCTATTTAAAATAAAAACGACTCGGGCCTCAGTTTATATACCTGAGCTTATCGGTCATGTAGCATGTTAGCAGTAAATAAAAAAGCTTTCAATGCTTTTTCAGTGACCATTGGGAAATAGGCCTTAATCGTTGATAAATACTTCAAGATTGCCTCATGTCCCTTTAATACTTGTATTTCACTTTGTTCATTGTATTGTGCCATACCTTAGGCTGTATAAACAGTAATCATTACCTGAGTTTATTAAAACAAATATTCTTAAAAATGTCTTCTCAGAAACTACTTTTAATATCAGAAGTCAATAAAAATCATTGTAGTTTAGAATAAAAACCATTGTAGTTTAGAATAAATTAACACATCAAATTTATTGGGAAAGCGACCTTAGAGGGAGACAAAGATGAAGGTTTCCATCGCACAAGCCACCTATGTGTCCCTTTAAAATGAATCCTGTCTAGAAAAGTGTTCTTATTTTATTATTGCATGCTGATTAATTATATATTACTTGTCACAAAATTGTTAAGATACGAATCCTGTTAGTTGTATGTTATGTAACTCTAGCGTTAAAGAGCTTTGTTATCTATTTATAAAAGTTTATAGATTTTGTTTTTGTTTTTTAGCTCTGCTGGCCAAAGGCAGGCCAGCAGAGCTTATGGGATGGTGTGTTGTCCATCGTCTGCCCGTCCGTTAATATTTACCTCGTTAAGACGATAGGACCTTCGTTTTTCATCGATCTTTACGAAGCTTTACCAGATTATTAATGTCATTGAAAGCTTGGACGAAAACCTGCCAGACCGGACCAGTAACAGCGGAGTTTTGGCCCTTGATTTAGTTAAAAATGCTATATTTTGCCTCATTAAGATAGAGCCTTCATTTTTCATTTGATCTTTACGAAATTTTACCAGATTGTTAATATCAATGAAAGCTCGACAAGTTTGAATACCAGCCAGATCGGACCAGTAACAGCAGAGTTATAGCCCTTGATTTATTTAAAAATGCTATATTTTGCCTCGTTTAGACAATATGGCCTGATAAAATGATGTGTTAGAATGTAGATTGTGTGATGATTTTGTTAAACTACAGAATTGATTTGGTTTGATAATCGCACCACCAGCTAAGGTCATATGGTGACCTTCCAGCTTCCATTGGTGGAGGAAGATCCCAGGTGCCCCTCTCCGAGCAATTTTCATGCAGGGGCAAATACCTGGGTACATGCACCAATGTACAGCAAACCAGCTGAATAGCTTCCTCACATTAAGACTGCCTGGTCCCATGAGAGCTCGAACCCACAATAAGCAGGTGATTTCAAGTAAGAGACTAACCACTTGGCCACAGACAACACCCCAGGAGAAAACATTACAATGCAATAAAAATGATATTTTTCCATTATTTCTCGATCTTGTTTGATGATGCTAGCTAGGAAAACTACAATATGTAAAGAAAACACACACCAAAAAACGGCCAATTGACACGATTGAATAGAAGGTTAGGAAGAACACAGAAGATATTTTTGTGAACAATTGGAAGTTTTGATGCTTAAAATTATGTAAAACAGATGTTAAGACTGCACTAAAGATGGGCCTCAAGTTAAAATCAACTTGAGCATTCAGTACACCCATTAATAACTGTTATTCACACAAAAGTGGAAAATGAATAAAAAAATAAATGTAACTAATTACATTTACAAATACAATCAACTTTATATTGTTAACTGTCCGATTATGTTTTGTTTAAACTTTCTATTTCTAACGGTGTCCATTCACTTTGATATTTTGAGCGTTCCGTTTGTTTACATTGTAAAGTAATTAAAATGTTTAAAAAGTTCTACTTCCTGTTATGGCAATATATTGGCTAAATTTAAACAGTTGGCTCTCAGTAGGGCATTGGTTATCTCTGTGAAAATAAATCGGACAATATGAATGTATACAATACAAAATTACCAATACTCCAGAAGACAAACCCGTTAATGATTTTTCTAGTGTAACAAAGGGGTGTTGTCGTCATCTGCGGCCTGTATTTACCATCCATTAATGTTAGTGCCATTCCTAACCTGTTATTGCTGTCCTACATTCAGTCAAAAGAGATTTTCCGGTCTCCAACAATTGGGCAACAATTGGGCACTAGTGTTATCATTGCTCTTTATATATCTACATTTACCATCTGTCAATATTTGGGCCACTCCTGACCAATAAGTTGATTTCAGCTTCATTTTCAAAGCCGACCGAGGTTGAAACGTGTACGACAATAATTCTGTATGGCGCTGGGTGGGAAAATGGCCTGTGTAAACATTAGGTGTAGCTTTTATAGAACTTCAGACTTTTTTAAAACAGTACCGTTATTCAATTTGTATTGCGTTAAAAATGTATTATTTTAAACCCCTCGATTTGTTAGTTTTTTAAAGGAATATTCAATTTTAGAATTTTTTATCATGACCTGAAACCACTTTCTATATTAGGCACAGTTGCTGGAAACAAATTCCTTACTACGTTATATAGTACTGATGTATTTGATTTGGCCAATTACTTGTATTTTAACTCGTAATGGGGATGAAACAGACTTGACGTATTTTGTGTACAAGTGTATATAAATATAACCACTAAATTCTTATTTCAACATATATCGGTCACCACGCATTAACTGATTCGAACACCATCTCTGTAGTTTAATCTTCGACCAGTTTAATGTCTTGCACATTTGTTTGTTATATGAATAATGTCTGTATGGGTATCACAGCTGCCTCTCACCAGTACAACCAATGTTTGATTCCCCGTCTTGACATTATTATTGAGAGGGTACGGTGGCCACCCACTCGGACATGGTCCTATATAGGAATGCCCTATTTAGTGAATTTGCAGATTTTTAAGTCCGTAAAGCTTCTATAATTGTATATAGTGTTTTCTCAAATCATAAAGCATTGTTAACACTGTCACATTCTGTTACATTATTATAATCCGGACATTTAGACGTAAATAAAAGGACACACGGCAATCTTGAAAACTCGGGAATCGCGTTAGTTTCCTACATAACTGGCACATTATTAATTATTAGAATAGTATTAAGCACATTATTTGGCATATCACTTATTGTTGATTATATTGCACGAATGATATGTTCAAACCTATGCTAGAGTAACAAAGACAATTTGAAAACTCTAAATATTATTTAATTACATGCAATCTGTTTTGAAATCGAAAGGATACTGGATTTATAAATCAAGATGTTAATTTTTAATACTTGATAACAATTTCAAGATTGCCATGTGTCCCTTTAAGTGTGATATATACTATACAAATATCCATGTATTTTTATATAGGAAAGAAAGGGTACCTGTTTTTATGATGAATAATTTACCTATGCTCTGTACGAGTCTCAATGCACATTATCCCTGTGTACATGTATATATACACTATGTTTCACCATTGAACCGAAACACTTTTAAAAGTTATTTTCAATTTAAACAGCTTTATTTCTGTATTAAAACATGTTAAATAAATTGAAAATACATCAGATTTATTTACACAAATATGGCGATTAGTTTTCTTTCCAAAATCCAAATAATAACACCAGTTTGTTTTATACACTCGTAAACAATTACTCCTTCCTCGCGACAATTTTTAAGGTGCAACGCACACCCTCATGTAATTGCATAGACATTGCCTTTGATGAGAGAGTACATTGCCTTTGATAAGAGTGTACATTGCTTTTGGATGAGAGAAGAAACCTTGGTTTGGAGTCGGTAGTTCAAAGGTCAATGTCTCCATGACCTCAGGTGGGTGTTCACATTCCACATGTATAACAACCACGCTCATGGAACTTCATAGGTGCCTTGGCTTTGTAGATAGGAGTAACTATATTATTTTTAGTCAGGTCAGGGTCAAGGTCACCATGACATCCTATGGATATACATATTCCACGCGATAACTTCAGAAGTATAACACCCCTGCAAGTGAAAATATGTACATTGCTGGTAGTGAGAGAAATGAATCCTATTGCTTTTGGGGTCAGTAGGTCAAGGTGATGGTCGCCATAACACCACATAGGCATACGTATTTCACGCAATAACTTCGGAAGTACGATACCCATGCTTGTGAAAGTTATAGAGCCATTGTCCTTGGTGAGAGAAGGAAGTATTATTACTTTTGGGGTCAGTAGGTCAAACATCAAGGTCATATTGACCTGACAATGACCCGATCATGAAAAACACTCCGCGCTGTAACATATAAACTATTATTAAGTTTATGAACCCAAAATGACAATAATGGGTCCATTTATTTGGATTAAAGTGTAAACAGAGAACTGAGAGGTTTAAACTATTAGACACGGGATCTTGACATTTTACACAATTACTCTTGGTACTCCTGGTCAAATGTCGGTCTGACTGCATTTTGTACTAGTTTCCTGCCTTTTACTATGTCCAAAAACTCACCTAGATATGCCGTATCATTGGAACCCTTTAACGAATCACTAGGTCGTCTTAATTCAAACACCAACCATGTTGTCATTATCGGGATATGATTTCAACTTGAGCCACATTGATTGGGATACCAAAGCGTTGTGTATGGCAAACCCAATGTCAACCAACAGCAACTACTTGATATAATAGGTGACCATGCACACATAGTAGACACATATAGTAGACAAACCAACACACACTGACAAAACCAGATACCTCATTCCCACAAGCCATCCTACTGTCAACAGAATATATACCATGCCCACTATTGTGTAATCTGACCCCGATATCAAATCCACAGAATGGGTCACGTCACTTAGACGATGTAAAGAAAAAAACCGAGCAACCATACAATCCACAAAAACGGGTATCAAATAAATTCAGATGTAACAAATAAACATCCATATGTTATAGGTAATTATAGGTAACCATGAACACCCCAACACAAATGAACTCGGGTCCAAGTGCAAAACTGATCTCTCCAACACTTAGACAAAAAACACCCCAACATTAACTACTCAAACATAGAAACAAACTCCACTGGATCTCAACCATCATCAGAAAACAATCAATCGAAGCAAAAGAAATGCCATACAATTAAAGCCTAACAAAAACAAAATGAAAACCCCCCACTAAACACTTAAACACAAATTCAGAAAGAACACAAAATAGCATACCGGAAATACATCGGACATTTTATCCTAGACATACACTTAAATGAACAAGGTAATATTCATTCCAATGCCCCACACAGAAAGCTGTTTTCACAACACAACAACAAAAACAACATGAGATGCAATGTTCAAATAAAACCAGACCCCCCATCAAAGCCAACAAACTAAATAATTCCAAAATGCAAGCACACCCATCACAAACGATCACATACCAAATAACTGACCATGCCCTTACTCAGGCAAGAATAGGACCACTGCTAATCCAGACAGCGGGGTAAATATCGCCGAATTCATGTTCATTTTGTCGTTTTGGTCATGTTCATTAAAGGTCTTGATCGTGATCCCTGTATGGTTTCAGGTGCTACTTGAGTGGTGGCAGAAAATTATGATCGTGTGTCCAACGAAAAAAATTTGAGTGTTTCCTACAAGATAATTTGCAACAACGTTGCAGTTCTGCAATTGAGAAGGTTTTGGGCCCATTCTGCATATTGTTATCTAGATGTAAATATAGATTGAGCCTGGAATGTCCATTCATATGCGCCATATAACTGTTTAATGAGGTGCGACGTAAAACCCCAATTCAGGAACCCACAAATGCCAAGACATCCGCATAACTAAGGGAGAATCCCAAAAGGCGATTAGGTGCGTTCTATCGCAGCCAGGAAGACCAAATTATGTAACGGTAATTATTATACAATTTAACAAAATCTACGGAATTGACATTTAAATGGTTTCTTCAGATTTTCTTTTTATTCTATCGCTGTATGTTGTAATGTCATGCATTCTCACGTTACACTTCCAAACAGATAATGCGAACAGCTTCATAACCGTTCCTAAAATCTACATCAATTGATAGTTTAGTTTAAACATATTTATTTTACATCGATTCCGAAACAAGTTCTTGCAACTTAGGTTAATCACTCTCGATGGTTTCCTGGGTAGAACCAGTACAATGTGGAGTAATTATCTTGCTCAAGGATAAATAACGTGGCCGCGGAGAGGATCGAACCCTCGATCTAGAGTTCGGCGCTCTACCACTTAACCACGCACTCCACTAGCAATTGGTTGGCCCCGTGTGGATTCCGGGGGCCCGTTTGGTCACGGGGCAAAGAATAGGGTCACTGCAGATCCCTTTGCAGGGGTAGGCAGAGGGGTAGGATCCCCCCAAATGCATGTTCATTTTATCATTTTTTGTTCATGTTCATTCAAGGTCTTCATCATGATCCCTGCATTGTTTCAGGTGCCATCTCGCTCACATCAAAAGAGCAGTGGCAAAAAAAAACAATAAACGTGGCTCCAGCGTAAATGGAGTTTCTACGATAGAATTTGCACCAACTCTGCAGTTCATGGTGAGAAGGTTCTAGGCACATTTTCCATATTTTATCTCGATGTACATGGGGGATGAATCTGGCATGTTCCTGCCTGTTAGGCGACATATAACCGTTCATGTGTTGGTGCGCCTTAAAACCCAATTCGGTTCAATTCAATTCAATTTGTAGATATTGTTAAAACCATGGTCTCTGTTTTCTTTGTGCTGATAAGGCGAACACTAGAAACGATGAACACACACTGTGTGTCTCATTTTTTACAATCTCAGTCTTGTCAATAATAGCACTTAAAATTGGACAAATTCGATCTATTTAAAGCTGTAATAGATAGGACTTTGCCCGACGAACATATCGTAAATAGACCGGTAACAAACCAATCTCATTAAAATCAGACTATATTACGCTGCGATATCCTCCGTTACAATACGAAGAAATGGATACACTTGAGAAACATCCATACGTACTCTACCCCATTTACAATGCGATTATATCAATATCCTGTTTTGACTTACTTCATATTTGCTTGCATATATGAGGTAATACTGCAAGCATTTACACACTGAGGCACGTATTGATGTCTAGTATCATACAATAGAATAGTTATGTGAAGATATAACTTGTTTTGATTATACTCTCATTGCATCTCATTATTCTGACGTAGATCTAGTTTGAATTCAGGAGAATACGTACGCTGCCACTGAGAAGGAATCGTATGGCGTACGTAGTAGACAGAAATACAAAACGGCTAGCATGTATTCAACATAAATCTTGCGCATACCAATTTATGCTGTACAGTGTTTGGGAAAGAGATCATTGAGTGATTTTGTCAGTCATTACAATTTTACATACACATGTACGGGTGAAAATGGAATCTGCCTTTTGTTACACTGTATCCTGCTTTTGAGACAACCCCCAAAGTGTATTCATATATTATGTCTCTATCCAATGTAATGCCTTATGCTGGTTTTACAATACTAATAATACTAACTATAAAGACGCCCCTTGTGGTTCCGGGGCAAAGAATAGGTCACTGCAGATCCCTTAAAGCCCCAATTATATCAAAGACAGTTTGTTTGTTTGTTTGTTTTTTATGGTGTTTTACGTCAACACATGTAAGGTTATATATGACGGTCGATTTGTGTGGTGAAGGCACCCACTTTTCCTGGGTAGAACCAGTACTGTACACCTCCCGCACTCCGTAAGAATCGACACTTCCTCACTTACTCCCAATGGGATTCGAACCCGCAGCGGTGAGTGGCGAAGGTTTACAACGCAACTTTGTTAACCATTCGGCCACGGAAACACCTCATCAAAGACACAACTGAAAATGACCTTGACATGACCATTGGAACTACGCCAGACACATTACAGTATATTTAACGGGACCCTGAGTCTGAACACAACCCTTCCCGGGTCAACTGAACTTCTCCAAAAGTGCCAAGCCGACCCGATCCCATTCCACGATCCAGTCAAGATAGCCAAGTCGTAAACCTTTTCATCAACTGAAGTGCCCAAGAGACTTAAACAAAGAACAAACTGATTTAGATAAATTGATGCATCAGCTGAGCCAACTACACAGCGACCTACTGAATAAACTGTGTATGTGTTTGAAGGTGTGAAGAGGCGAGGCGAGGCGAGGGGAAACTTCAACTTGCCTGTTTTCAGGGCCGAAAACGAAGACCCATTGTGATTGGAAGAGTTTCATAAGTAATCATGACAATACGACACAATTCATTGATCTCATTTGCCATTTGCGGCCAGTATAGAACAGACAGATATGCACCAAAGCTCGTGAAATCTACTTTGGGGGAAATGGCAACGGTGTACCATTGCAGATGACATATCTGTCATCGCTGATGATCAGAAAGATCTGTTTTCATCATAGGAGGAAGCAAACACCAGACTGATTATATCAATGTCAGTCCTCGCCAACATCAGAAACACTCGTGGTACGTTCTCCTGACACCGACGTACTGATCATGCTTGCAATTATTTTTTTAGGAATACAACCGTTTGTCATGCTTGTCACTGAGATGATTAAAAAAAAAGTAGAATATCAAACAATTGTATAGTAGAGGTTAAAGGGGCTGCTATTTGCTCGTTACTACCCTCACTGCATTACGTCACAAAGAAGGATAAAAATATCGGACAGGGAAAGCAGCATTCAAGGACGACAGTCAACCACAAAACACAAAAGCAAACACGCAAACAGACAAACGAAAAGGCAAAAGTAATAAAAAATGCAAACGACATCACAAACACAAAAGGGTTGACAATAGGGCTACCGCATTGGAACGGTCAGTGGCAAAGTAGGCCACTGGGGGTTTAAACCGGTTCTAGGGTGCACCAAACCTCACACTTACCCTACTGTCAATCCATTAAAACAGGACAGTGTAAATAAAGAAATTCCCGCCAAGATTTAATCTCTTACCAACAAGGCAGCATCAATAGGCAATATAAGTAAAACACAAATATGCTCGTGTAAATATAATACAAAAAAAACAATAGCCACAAGTTGTGATACAACCAGTGGCGTTGTGTGCAGAGGCCAGGCAGTCCCGTTGAAGATTATCAAGAAAAATAGAGAGTTTATGTCCAGTTTGGACTTCTCGAATAGCAGCAAGAATGTTCGAATGGTCTTCAAAAACAAAAATTGGAGAGCTCGGAGAGTACAGTATGCTGCCTATATGGCAAACTTCAGTACATGGATGTCAACAAATACGTTTTCGCTAAAACTCAAAGGTCACAATTCGAGCTTTTTGCAGCCATGTCATTTTTGTAATGGCATGCATTTGAACATGCACACTTCCAAGTGTTTTTGTGGCGCCATATTGACCTACATTTACCAGACCTACCAGACACAGAAACAAATGAGAGAGGACCAAATTATTGAATTTAACTGGACCATTGGTGACATAGCGTCACAATAGTTGGTTGACATCGTATTCAAAGAGCCTGCCACTGAAGAAGGAAGCGATAATGAGAGGTATTGCGTTTAAAGAAAGTGATGACGAAATAGAGGAATCATGAGCTGAACTGATGTAATATATTTCCATGAAAATGCATGTTATCCCATAAAGCTATACATCATACATTTATATTTGTTAGTAACGTGTGATACATTTCGTGAATTTGTTGGCATTGCATAATTCGTTTACATTTGATTAATATATGAATACATTAGAAGTTAAAATTGTGCATATAACTTACTATTTTACTTTGAATTTGATAACGTAAAAAAATACGGAGGTGTCGTGTAATTATATGCAAACTTCATTTCGGTCAGTGTTTGACTAAGTCTTAACAGTATCTAAAGGAATACGAGCAGACACATCCATGTTTGTATTTGATAATTAGATGTCGTATTTAAATAATATGATGTAAACTTAATTGGTCATATTAGCTTTGACATATTTCATGTCTGTTCAAACTGTGTTGTTACCAAAGATGCTGTATTAAAGGAATGAAGCAATAGCATCGTTATTACTTTATTGGCTGATGTTTCTAGATGTTTCGTAACACGTGGAAAATAGAAAATTGTTTTAAAAACACACACACAATGTAACGGACAATACAAGAACCAAACAGTGTTTACACTATGGATACTTATGTCTGTAATAACCTATAAGGTTTGGAATAATTTTCGGATATAAAATAATTAATGTTCTTAATTTCTTAATTCAAACACCTTCATTTAACAAGGTAACGTAAATTACGGTAACGTAAGCTTAATAACGCAGGTATGCAAGGTATAAACAAATAAGTGAAACGAAAGTTTGTGTTATAAAAAGCATCAATAATGAAGAAAATTTCTTCCATACCATTTTTGTCTTTAAAACCCAGTAAAATTTAATTATATTTTGTTTATAGGTAACATATTCTACACTCTGTAACACGATAACGCCCCCACGCTCAGACGGCAGACAAGTTGCAAAAGACTACATACATAATGAATATCAGAAAAAATACAAAATCCCAGGGTGTGGGGTTACCTTATTACTTTCTCAAAGCAAGATTTAAGCACGGCAATCGTGATCATTTCAAAACTGGCTGGGTCCTATTAGCTTTTCTACACAACATGCATATATGAAATTCACTATTAAAGAGACATGCACACGACAATCCCTATTTTTAAAAGTGGAGGCGTCCCGTTTGAAACCGAAAACTCCAAATGTACTGCCTTCATTTTATTCGCAGCGATGTTAGATGTTGAGATTTTGTTTTATTTGCAGTAGGTGATAAAATGTGTGTTACTCGGTTTTTATCCTTAGTTTCTATAGTAAAATAAAAACCTTTGGTAGAGTAAAAAGACGATAATTTTCAAGATTTTGATTTTGGAAGATACATATATTGAAACAATTTGCATGATTGTGCATGAAATATGCAGGGTTTTAAAAGAATCACACTGTACATACCTTAATTTTAACAATAAACTTGGTTGAACATCAAGGCTAAAGACCTAGTTTATCACCTACCAGAATGTATTGGTATGCTCTTATTTCTGGTCACTGATTGGTCAGTTTTTTTGATGATGCTCTCTCAAAATTATGAATTGCAAGTATAGGCAAGCAGGTTTAAGGTCAAAATGGTCCTGGATTAAGAAATCGATTTACTATATCTAATACAGGTCCAATTTAGCGTAAACATTATCACTAAATACTGACGAGGAGATCCCTTGGAAGCAACAAAGACGAGCAAAAGAGAAACGTAGCAGACTCGGTTTTAGTGAGTCTGTACAAGACTCGGTTTAAGGTGAGTCTGTACAAGACTCGGTTTTAGTGCATGAGTGGGAATATAAGCTGCAAACCTCTCACGCTCCTTTGCACTGGCTTACACGGTATTCTATTTTAATGCCACAAAGATTGGGCTTGATGGTTCCAAAGTTCCAAAGGATCAGTAAGTAATAACACTGCTGATTTGTAGTCTTGGCGATCTTTTACAGCCACTAGACAAATGTTAGTGGTAATGTCAATATAATACTGGAAAGGGGATCCATTGGCAGCCACACACAAAAGCCAGATATCGAAGCTGCAGACACAGTTTTATTGAGGCTGTTCATGAAAAAGTAGCAGACTCGGTTTTATTGAGTCTGTTCGTGAGAGGTAATATAAAGAATTGCACTGAATGTTTAACGGCCCATCAGCGCATTAACTGTTAAGTCATTTAGAGCCGACCGGAGATAGTGAAATGAAACATATGAATCCGAGAACCTGTCCCTATACTTAATTACTAATATAGATTCCTATTTTTTTAACGTGTTCGGAGGACAGGCTCCGATACACGGGACCACCCGGCCTACGTTCTCCATCCGACGAACGAGGTTAAGGGAAAGTAGAATTGGTATCTATGGTTCTTTGACTGGTGTGCCGCATATCTTTCGCATCTCGTGCTTGTAGAGACACACGACACTCTTGGCTTTAAAATCAAACCTTGTGTCACACTACCGTATATGTGCGCACACGTTTGATAATGTCTAAAACAGTTAAAGCAATATTTTGACATATAATTGATGAAAGGCGCGCATTTATCATACTAAACTCGTTGATAACATTACCAAGATTTTCTTAAAGTAAAAATGGCATTGCATATTTCAAGATTTGGCGGGTTTACTTTTACAAATATGTAATATAGTAGTCTTATGATTACGTCTTCATACCCACGTTGTTCATACGTTGCTGTATGCAATGCAATGTCGATCTTTGATACGCTTATCGATCGGAACACTTCTCCAATTTCCGTGCGCGGGAAAGAACTGATAAGCTAGTGGTCCATCTTTGTGTTTTGCGAACTGCTTAATGTGTCGTGTCACCCAAAATACTTTACGCGGATTACAGTTAAAGTAAAATACGCACACAATTATTGGATCATACGCATTAAAAATAGTTTAGTTTGATTACTAATAACTGATACATACAGCTGTGGAAAGGGGACTTCAATTTTAACGTGCATTTATATAAATCCATTTTCAAAAACCGCCAAAATTAAATCCGTATACAGTACCTTCATCTGAACATTGCAAAGTGCATACACAAGTATTAATTACGGAGCCTATTTTAATTTAAAACAGCGTCTTGGAACGGTCATGCAGTGGCAAAAAGGGCCTCTGTGGTTTAAATTAGGTTCTAGGGTCTACCAAACTGCAATCTTACCTTATATATAAACAGGACAGTGGAAATAAAGAAGTTCCGTCTAGGCTATACCGTCTTACAAACTAGGCAGCATAAGTAGCCAACAGCAGTGTAACACAAATGTAGGCAACAACAGTGTAACACAAATGTAGGCAACAGCAGTGTTACACAAATGTAGGCAACATCAGTGTAACACAAATGTAGGCAACACCAGTGTAACACAGATGTAGGCAGCATCAGTGTAACACAAACGTAGGCAACATCAGTGTAACCCAAATGCACAGTTCCTCGTTCAATCCCCAATATGGACATTATGTGTGCGCCTTACATATCTATACAGTGTAACACACATGTAGGTAACATCAGTGTAACACAAATGTAGGCAACACCAGTGTAACACAAATGTAGGCAACACCAGTGTAACGCAAATGTAGGCAACACCAGTGTAACGCAAATGTAGGCAACACCAGTGTAACGCAAATGTAGGCAACATCAGTGTAAACCAAATGCACAGTTCCTCGTTCAATCCCCAATATGGACATTATGTGTGCGCCTTACATATCTATACAGTGTAACACAAATGTAGGCAACAACAGTGTAACACAAATGTAGGCAACAGCAGTAACACAAATGTATGCAACAACAGTAACACAAATGTAGGCAACAACAGTAACACAAATGTAGGCAACACCAGTGTAACACAAATGTACGCAACAACAGTGTAACGCAAATGTATGCAACAACAGTAACACAAATGTAGGCAACACCAGTGTAACACAAATGTACGCAACAACAGTGTAACGCAAATGTACGCAACACCAGTGTAACACAAATGTAGGCAACAGCAATGTAACACAAATGTATGCAACAACAGTAACACAAATGTATGCAACAACAGTGTAACACAAATGTAGGCAACACCAGTGTAACACAAATGTAGGCAACAACAGTGTAACACAAATGTAGGCAACAGCAGTAACACAAATGTATGCAACAACAGTAACACAAATGTAGGCAACAACAGTGTAACACAAATGTACGCAACACCAGTGTAACACAAATATAGGCAACAGCAATGTAACACAAATGTATGCAACAACAGTAACACAAATGTATGCAACAACAGTGTAACACAAATGTAGGCAACAACAGTGTAACACAAATGTAGGCAACAGCAGTAACACAAATGTATGCAACAACAGTAACACAAATGTATGCAACAACAGTGTAACACAAAGATGCTTTCAAACTAGGCAGCATAAGTAGGCAACACCAGTGTAACACAAAGATGATCATGTATATATGAATATATAAAAACAAACCTAGAAAGTCACAAATGACTTGGCAGAAACCATAGTAACAATATATTACACCAGTAAAGGCACGACACGACAATACTGAAGACAAACAATAGCCGTTACCGGCCAATGTTTAATGGAGACATCATAGACATTAGTGCGTTGCAAAATGCTAAGGTCATAATTTCTTTTGAGAAACTTACTGAAAGGTTGAATTGAATAAAAATTGTATTAAGGTGGTCGCATGGAGTGATATAAGCCTTTGTGAATACAGTTCATGTTGCGTTTAGTGTTCGACCAATCCCTGCCATTGGAGAACATCGTACCGGCTTAAACAGGGCCGATATACTAGTAATATAGTTCTTAGGGAGTTAGCCCTGTAGCCGATACAATGGGAATATAGGGCGAATGGAAAGTCTGATGTCATATCATCTGAGAAGGAAGTAAAGGTGTTACAGCCTGTAACACAAGCAAAGGATGCTGCACGGACACAAAAGCTGGGAAATGAAGGCGTATGTAATCATAAGAAATGACATTATTGACAACCAGTGACTTTCAATTTCATGTTGAGGTGGGTAAATACTCATAGAGAGTCACAATATCTAAGAAAAGTTCATTCAAACTGGAATATATATATATTTACTTATTTATATACCCGTTGACGGGCATTTGTTGATTTACATATATAGTTTATATTACTATCATATCATCCCTTATTTGTAAATAGTTTTATCTTTATACATTAACATTATTTTTTTAATTACTACGGTACTTCATTTCTCCATCTTTCATGAGTTTTTGAACACAATATGACCTATTTATGTGTCGACGTGCCGTAAAACACCATTCATTCATTCATTCAAACTGGAAACATGCAAAATGTATAAAAAACTATTTATGCATCCTTCGACCCGGATGCGATTTCATACCGGGCTTACTCGTGCAGTAATCTAGGTTATAGACCGGTGACTTTTGACTTTATAGTGAAATCATCCTTTTCACCTGTTTGTCATCACTTTGCAACCGTACACTTCCTCAAACTATTTGTCTGTAAAGAACTATTGTCCGGAAACAACTACAGAAATGATTTTGTTTTGCACGAAATCACATTACACATTGTCTCTAGCCTATGTTAATTTCCATATATACGCCATGACCTGATAACTCCTGTGTGACCTCTGCTCACAAGCAATAGGGGAAGAAATAATTCTGAAAAAAATGCCATTGCTGACAACTATTGACTTTCAATTTCATGTTCTGGTGGATAAATGTACATAGTCATCAATATCTCAGAAAAGTTCATTCAAACATGCAACATGTATGCGCTCTACGACCGGGATGTGATTCTATACCGGGTAAGCATCGTTATGAACTCTCGATAATAGGTTATAATAGCGTAAATGAGTCTCCATTGCCCTTCCATAGTAAAGTTAGAATGTTGACAACCTGTTAAAAACTCAAATCTCGTTAGAATTCTGGGAAACTTACTTTATCATGCAAATAAACATGTCTGCTAATAAACATAAGGAAATAAGGGGTTTAATACCTTCTAAGAAACATTTCTTCAGTTGTATACTAACACCGGGTCAATGGTGAATACTATTTTTACCCCTTGCAATTTCATAACCTGTCTACTTTCACTTCTCAAATTTATATCAAAAACTGTCAAAAACATGATAGCTGCATTTTCAAATATCAACAACATGTCCAGAATACAGTTACAGCCAAAAAATAACAGGAAACTGCAGTAAAAAAAGTTTTTAAAGAAAAAAAAGATTAGCACTCTTTAATACAGAACTACTTTCGACTGCACCAGGCGAGCACATCCTGTTGATTTAGTGGAATTAGACCTATAAGCATGGCACAATCGTGATCGTTCCAGAGGATTGTTTAATCAAAACTGCGCACATGGATTCCCAGCTTTACAACTCTTCGTAGGCTTTATGTTGCGGCGAAACAGCAATACATCTTTGTAGGGACAAGAACTCAGACAGAAGGATGTTGGAACTCAAACTTCCATTTGGATTATTTACATTGCTGATTCTAAAATATACTCGAGGTAACTCATATTTTATCGCAGCCATTTATATGCTGTATTTGATATTTAATTCATTAATTAGGAACTTTTGATGATGATATTAATAATGGGGCACCGATATTTATTGTTTCTAACACTATCTTCAGTCAATCTAGTTTAGTTGGTATTTGCTAAATGTGAATTATGTAGATTAAATCAAGATCACATATATTAAATCAAAACGTTTAAAGTAATGTAAATGTTATACATGTTAAATGTTTACTCAGTACGTTTATTAAATAAAATCAGAATTTATTGATAACGTTCTCGCTTGAATAATATAACGATATTCAAGAAACGAAGATTTCAAGATTCAGAAAATTCAATAATTTGCATTTAGTAAACAAATTAGATTTAAATAATTTATAGTAAACATACATTTGCGACAAAAAGCAGTAAATTGTGCTGAATATATAATAATATATATATTTTTTAAATCGCTTCCCCTGATACAGTAAGCTACAATACAGATCCCACATGATTACAGTATACTCCTTAAATAATTTAAAATCAATCCCTTAATTTTTTCTCTCAATAAAGTTAAAATTTGAATCATCACACGAGGTAAAATACACATCGCATACCAAAAATGTTGTTTTAACCCAACCATTTTTTTTTTCATATTTCTGCATGATTATCAATGCCTCGACAAACATCTACCACCATTTCCTTAAAATTACGTTTTTCAAAACTGTTCGTTGTATGCATTTAAATAGTCAAAAGATATCAATTTCGGAGTAAATTTAAATTTCGCGTCCATTGATTCATTGAGTCTGAAAAAAACAACACCTGACAAAACTAACTGAACTTTTAGTTTTGTTGTTTTGAGGGGAAAATATTGATTTTTAGAAATTTTCAAAAATCTCGGAAATCTTTAGATTTACAGAACCATGTCTAAAACATTTCGGTATTTTATCTGCAGAAGACCTGTGGCCTGGTATTCACCAACCATTCTTGAGAATATTCTTAGACTTAAGCCAAAGTATGCAAATTTCAACCACACATATTTCTATAAGTTCCAAGTATAAATGTTCATAACAAGCTGTTATGTATATGTATGAGTAGCAACTTCTTACGATTGTTTATCTTTGAGGGTCATGGGAATATTTGTGAATGAAATTTGAGTACTTGAGCTCAAGTCTAAGAATAGTTTGTGTAATTGTTGGTGAATCCCAGGCCTGTTTTCTTGCATGCCGTGTCCAATTAGATGCAACATTGCTTGCTCTGTCTGTGTAACCATGTAGCCAATTTGAATGGTTAAGCATATGGTGGGTCTTAAATTGTTTTGAGGAGTACGTATTCGTCTCTTATATTTCTGCATAGAGAGGTACGTTATTGTATATATCTTCAACCTATTTACATTTTAGCCCGATTACGAAGCAATTCCAGGCTTATGGTTTGGTGATTTCCGTCTGTTCGTCCGCCCATCCGTCCGTCTGTCCGTCTACGCGTTTTGTCGTGTGTTTTTTATTATACATGTATATAGTATGACAAGCAATATTTTATAGCTGTCGAGAGAAAATAGCATTATATCTGGGTTTGGAACAATATTGAAAAAAAAAGGTGTTCACATATAAGGGATGTGTTAGCATGCATTACAACACAGATGAACTGTTCACTGCTACCATGTGTAATTATAAGATTGCGTTATCAAAGCGAAAAACTCAAAGAAACTGTTCATTGCTATCTTACCATGTGCAATAATGAAAATCATATAAGGGTTGCTGCCGGAACAATAAGACCTAAATAACATGTTGCCTGTATTTATAGGCGCGTATGGCGACGAGGTTTTCGGTCCACCACAGTTTTGCAGTGAATGGTTACCGATTCAATCTCAATCAAAGATACTGTCTACAGTCGAAGTGTCCCATGGACTAGGGGTTGTGCCTGCCATAGTCGAAGTTCTGGTTAGGTCAATCGAGGAACCGAACAAGGAGTTTATATTTAAAGCAATAGGTAATCAATCTCTTCAACTTGTTTCTAGAACCTAACAAAGAGTTTACCTTTAAAACAATAGGTTTTGTTTGTTTGTTTGAATGGTGTTTTACGTCATTTTTAGCACATTTGCTTTTGTGGTAAAGGCAGACTACCCATTTTTCCTGGGTAGAACAAGTACTGTATACCTCCCGCCATCCGTAAGAATTCTCAAATAAAATGAGCTCCCAGTGGGATTCGAACCCGCAGCGGTGAGAGAAAAAATAATAGCAGTGAGAGAAAAAAAGAGAAAACAATACTGAAAAGGGGATCTGTTAGAAGCAACAAACGGAAACAATAGAGAAAAGTAGCAGACTCTGTTTTACTGAGTCTGCTCATGGGGGTAATATATGGTGCAGCACCTCTCACGCTCCCTAGCACCGGCTTAAGCGGTATACTACTTTAAAGCAACACGGATTGTACTTGATGCTTTAACATTTTTATAGGCCAAACATGCATTTTTTCTCTAGCAAAAGTCTTTTGAATAAGAGCAATTAATGCTATGTGGTAAAACGCACGTTGGTGTAGGACATGGGAGTAACAGTGTATTTGTCACGTTCGTGTGTTTTAGGTCTATTTGATTGATGTTTTGTTTAATTCTGGAGACAAACCTCGTAACAAATTACTCCTCTTAGGATCAAATATGCATCACATACTTATATTAAAAGCTAAAAACAAACGTTTTAATTTGTAGATCGCCATCCGTTCCATATTTTGTCGGATTCTTAATAATAGCTGCTCCTTCGCCGCCACCCCCCCCCCCCCCCCCTCCCCCCCCCCCCACTCATCCACACACTCCCGTGGCAACATGGCGTCTTCCTCCACCAAGGGAAGCTGGAAAGTTGCCATATGACCTACCTCAGCTGTTGGTGCGACTAAAAATTCCATTCAATGCCAATTCCTTTTTATATTATCAATTCAGATTGTTAATCTCGTAATCTAGTTTTATCTAATTTTATTTAGTGTTTGTCCTCCTTTTTGTTAAAATGTCACTGCATAGCCTCTAACTAATACCTGGTGCTATTTATATGAATTGCTTATTTCATTCATTGTTCTTATTTGAATGGCGAATACTCAAGTTGAATTATAAATATTTGTGTTTCTTCTGTTTGTTCCGTTGTTTCGAGGTTCCTTTTTTTGTTATATTAATGCTTCTTCAGTATAGTATGTTTGCTAAGCATTATTATATGATCAATAATCTATAAAATAACTTCTACTACATTAATCAAATTTAAAACTATTCAGTGCTCACAATGGGTGGCGACCCGTGTCGTTGGAGAAGGGAATCCTGGTGGTTGAGTGACGTGGAGATCTGATAGTTATCTCCACTTTCGTCAGGACTTCAACTAGACGGGCGGTCAGATAGCCCGATCGGATCAATCGGTTTGTCACGCCAGCTATACGGGATCCTAGCTTCTTTTTTAATTCACATCTCTCTCAATCCCTCTCACTTAATATCTTACTCCCCTTTTATTTTGTCCTCTTTAAACATAATGTAGAAAGGATCCTTTATTGCGGTGGCGCTATGGCTAATCATGTATTTCTGAACGCTATATGGCTATACTCATGCCACTTTTAGGCGGAACATAAGTGCGGCTCTTCGACTTTTTAGTTAAGGGGTTATGTCCGCTGGGTGGTATGGGTGGGATCTGATGCGTTAGTTATATATGAGTATACTCTTCACGTATTCTTGGCATTTGTCTGTCGGATATCTACAGCAAATGTCCCTTTGTTGGACTCAGTGGAGGGTGAGAAGCGTGGAGAATGAATATCAATTCCTCATCATGGGACCCAAACACGCACAAAAAACTACTCCTGGTATTAAACGATTTCGAGAAGAGTCCTAATCTGAATCTGTTGAGGATATTTCTCATTTAAATTGGCCTCGTGTTCTCAATATTATCTCTCTAGATGATGACAAACCTATAACTAGACTCTCTCTTTTGCAATCTCCAAGGCTTACTTGGCATCGCCGGTGAGCCGAGGAGTGTTAAAAAACTCAATAATGGAAAACTTCTTGTTGAGTGTGCCAACAAATCACACTGACAATCTCCTTAAAATTCAAACTTTCGTAAAGATCCGTGTTGAGGTTATTCCTCGCAGTTCTCTCAATTCTTCAAAGGGTGTAGTACACTGCACTCTTGAAGAAATTACTCATAATCTTAATTCTCAAGGTGTGACTGAGGTAACGCGCATCAGTACGAGGCGGGGTGGCAAACTCACTCCTACTTATACTTTTGTGCTTACTTTTTCCAAAGACCATCAAGACTGGATATATTCCTTCTACCAGTTGACCCGTTTATTCCAAACCCTCTTCGATGTTTTAACTGTCAACTCTTTGGTCGCAAGCGATGAAAGATGCAAGCGAGCTGCTCCTGTATGTGACCTTTGCGGCCAGGAGGGTCATAGCGACTTCGCAAATTGCAAAAATCCCGCCTCTTGCTTTAACTGCAAGGGTACCCACGGGGCTTTCTCTAAGGATTGTCCGAAGTGGAAGCACGAGAGGGAAATACAGAAGGTTAAGATTGAAAAGAACATTTCTTTTCCTGAAACTAGAAAACTTGTTGAGAATCTTACTCCGCCAACTACATCTGGCAAATCGTATGCCGATGCGAGTAGGGTTGAGAAACCAGCTACCAGGTCAGTCGCGGCTCAGACCGTGTTGACCTGGCCAATCGACTCCGACAAGTTTACTACTAATCCACTCTCTGTTCAGAATTCCTCTAAAACATCTTCAGCCTCCCAAACTGTGGTCCTCTTAAATAAGCCTCCTGTAGGTCCCAAACCTATTGTGACTTCCAAGCCTAAAACTCCTTCAACTATATCCTCAACAACTCCTACATCTACTGCATCTACTTCGCCTATTTCGAAATCGCCGGACTCTGGTTTAACCAAGAGTCCACAAAACCCGACGAACTAGAGTTCGTCACCAAGCAGAACTGACAGCAAGAAAAAAGAAAACTCCCGGGTTATGGAAGCAGTCAAAAGGACCTGATGATCCGATTGTACTGCACAACATATTTGGTGACTTGGAGATGGAGGTTGATGATCCAGCACATCTGGAACTCCCAAAGTCTCAGTCTCCAAGGTCTGCCAATCCCAAAGGCCGTAAACCCGTACTTCCGCCTTAGTGACATCAAAATCAAATAAGGTCATTCAATGGAACTGCCGAGGTTTAAAATGTAATTATGATGAGATCATCTTACTTTTAAATAAACACAACCTTGTTGCATTTTGTCTTCAAGAAACTTTCTTGAAGACTAGTGATAAGATATCTTTTAAAAACTATTCATTGTATATCTTATGTTTGATAGAGGTGATAACGCTGCTGGAGGAGTTTCGATTCTTGTGAATCGAAACAGTCCTCACAGAACTGATGCGTTGAAACTGGTTTGCAAGCTGTTGCGGTCAGTGTTAGGATGCACAGAGTTATAACAATATGCTCCTTATATTTACCGCCCAGTTCTTCACTAGACCTTACAGATCTATATCACCTAGTTGCACAATTACCATCACCTGTTATACTCTTGGGTGATTTTAATGTACACGACTACATTTGGGGTTGTAAAGATATAAACGATAAAGGCAAGAACGTTGGGGATTTCTTATCCAAAAACAATTTATGTCTTTTTAATAATAACAAATCACATACTTATTTACATCCAGGTACAGGCTCTCATTCTTCCATTGAATTAACAATATGCGACCCAACGTTCTTGATGGATTTTTCGTGGAGTGTTGGTGACGACCTATGTGGATGTGACCACTTCCGCTTATTTCTTGAAAATATCGGCCCTCCACTTCTCGAAAAAACGCAACGATGGAAACTTCGCAAAGCTGATTGGGATACGTTTCAATCTCTTTGCGAGGAACAATTAAAGCCTTCAGTTTTCGGGGATGTCGAAGACTCAACTACTCCTTTTACCAAAACCCTTCAGCATATAGCTGATCAAACTATTCCATAAACCTCGGCAAATCCAAAAAAGCAGTCAGCGATCGTAAAACTGCTTTGAATGCTTTTAACTTGCGGCCAACTTAAAATAATTTAGATATTTTTAGAGTTTTTCGTGCGAAATCCGTCGTACTATTAAGGATATCAAGAGGAAATCCTGGAGATCTTATGTCTCTAGGCTGAACCCTCGTTCATCTCTTAAGAAGACGTGGGACATGGTCCGGAAAATAAACGGTAAAGGTAATTATAGTTGTGTAAATCATCTTAAAACTGATAACGAAAATATTACATCTGTCAAAGATAGTACAAACAATTTGGTAGAAACTTTTTCTAAAAACTCTTCTTCTGAAAATTATCAACCAAATTTTCTAAAAAAAAAGAAACTAAAAGAACAGAAGAAGCTGAATTTCAAGTCGAAAAATTTGGAGAAATACAATAAAGTGTTCACTCTAAAAGAACTTCGAGAATCCATTAAAAAGGCTCATGATACATCAGCTGGTCCTGGTGATATCCATTATCAATTATTAAAACATTTACCTGAAACCTGTCTCTCTACACTTCTTGATATATTTAATAAAGTTTGGGTGACAGGAAACTTCCCCGATTCTTTGCGGAAAGCAATCGTTATTCCAGTCCCCAAACCCGGAAAGGATCATATGGACCCAATAAATTATCGCCCTATTGCTTTAACGAGTTGTATATGTAAAACCGTGGAAAAAATGATTAATGGGAGACTCGTTTGATACCTGGAGTTCAACAAACTGATAACAAAGTATCAAAGTGGATTCCGGCGCCAACGAGGCACAACAGACAATCTCATTCGATCTGAATCATTTATTAGGGAAGCTTTCGTAAAGAAAGAACATATAGTCGATGTATTTTTTGACTTGGAGAAAGCTTATGATACTGCATGGAAGTACGGTATCATGAATGATCTTTATGACCATAGTCTTAGAGGCCGATTTCCAATTTTTATAGAGAATTTCTTAGATGATAGACAGTTTCGTGTCCGAATGGGTTCAAACGTCTCTCACATTCATGAACAGGAGATGGGTGTGGGCAGCATACTCTCTGTCACCCTTTTTAATATAAAATTAACAGTATAGTTAAATGCATCAATCCCATTTGTGTCGCGTCGCGTCCCAGAACACATTTTTATTACTTGCATTCCTCAAACAGTTTTGAATTTGTTGTTCCCAAACATATCCACATAACAACTGATGACCTTATGTCCCTCTACATCCTAGACACCATTCGTTTTATAAAGGCATGTTAATAAATACTTTTTCGAAAATATCCATGCTGGACATATAACGCACACGATGTAGTATCAGTTATGCCCAGTGCAACACACCAATGGGCCTTAGATGATGCGGTGACATGTTTGTTTTCTCAAAATATTTTCCAAACTGAAAATACTCACTTCGTTTTGAATTCTGAGGTCCAAATGACCAATGTACATTTCAAACTGTGCTTCACAAAAAGTAGCATATCTTACCTTCAATTTTGATTCGGTTTTTCGATAGAAGTAAAATAAATGTTTAAAGGCACAATGTCCGTAACTTTTAGCTTATAAAACACACACTTTACGTTCACAAACATTACATACTAAAACATTGTTGAATATTTACTAATTAAAGAAGAAGCACTTTATTTCAAAATAAAGTGCTTCTTCTTTAATCCGTAAATATTCAAAAGCAAGATTGTTTGACGAAAGTCAATCGCGGTACAAAAAAAATTAGTACCGTTTTGCGAGTTTGAGCTAAACGGCCCATACATATTACGCAATATATACTATGTAGAAAACCTAATGCGCTAATTAAAGTCATGTGATCAGCAGAAAAGATAAATAATGGGTCCCACTTTTTTTTTCAAACTCACGAATGTATTACTGCAGACTTCTTTGGGTCTATGTTCATGTTTTGATGTATACATTTCACTGAATAAAAGTCAGATAGTTATTTGGTCTCAATATCTGCTTACTTACTGACAGTGTCCCTTTAAGAAATAAAGAAAATAATTCAATACATACCAGCCCTCAAATGATTCATAGTAACCAACTCAACATTTTACCTAGGACCACTTCCGAGTACCACCAACATGACCTCATGGTACCCAGTCTAGCTCCTATATGATATAATCAGGGTCTAAAGTATGAAACTCTCTTTTTTGTCATGTAAAAGTATCCAGTATTTTGCTCATTTAAATAGATTGTATTTACAATTGATTAAACAACCCATATATTAGTTAGTCGTCCGCCTATCTTTGAAACTATTTCCATTACTATCTTTGAAACTATTTCCATTACTATCTTTGAAACTATTTCCATTACTGAATATACTGCAAATCAATTTAAATGTATATTCAACTTATTTTATTCCTTTTGTAAATAGTGTATATATATACTTCTGTGAGGGCCTCATGAAATATTGAAATCAAATATTATCATGTGTGCGCTTCATTCCTAAGTGGACCTTCTTGTGCCTGTTGTTTTTTAAATGCTCAGTTTTGAGATATAAACAGACACACGTTTTCAAACAGATTCAAAGTATTTAAGGACGTTAAAATGTTTATTGTCATCTTGTTTCCTAGGTAACGGAGAGCGTGACGATGATAGTTCTGACCCGTACGGAGGCGTGGTTTATATCTACAACGAAGACAAGGTGCGGGTACTTGTTCCTAACAGATTCAATGGTAACGCAGGAGGCGGGGTTATATATACAGGTAGGCGAGTTTATATATACAGGTATAGTTTACAGCTGTACTTGTTCAGTTTATGCACAAAACAGTCTAGACTCTATTGCACCTATACCTTTAGGACGTCCTATTGGTTAAAAAGCGGAGACTATAAACCTCGACTACACACACACACACGAACTTTCGCACGCACGCACGCACAGTATATGCACTTTGGGGGCAAGAAACTGGTTTATTGCCTATCTTGGCATAGGCGTAGAATTCCTCTAAATTCATATTCATGTTGTCCCTTTTTGTTATGCTCAGTAAAAACCTGCGTTGTTTCGGGAAATTTCTGCGTAAACGAAGTGTCTACACAATGGCATTTATTCCTGCTGGCACCATATGACCCATTTCTGTCGGTGCGCTGTAAAATGGATGTGTGTATTCTAATTTAAATTATATTCTGTACAGGTCTATCTGATTGTCCAAATGCATACATTTAGTTTTATAAATGGTGTTTGGTCGAAATATAGAAAGCCATCGATCTATTAAGACGTTATTCTTTACATCTTGATCCACTCCAGTCATCTGTGCATTCATTGTAGACTACGTGGACACTCGCAGAACTATTCTGCTTCATCATTTTCATTCTGAAAAATATAATTTATTAATTCAGAAATATCTTTTGATATCATTAAGTTTAATATATAGATGTGTGTTTTTGTTTGTTTATTTTTCTATTTTAAACGTACTTCGAAAGCCGTCTTAATTTGTTTATCACCAGGAGACAGTCCATACTGGGCGGGGGTTAACAGACAACTGAGTATGCAAGCAGAAGTAAAAATCCGCTGTTGGGCGCCAGCCAAATTGCCGAAGATGTGTTACGAGGTTACAGGCCTTCCTATGAGGGCGGGATCAACAAATCGTAAGTTGTTCCTATATATGTAATATATTTCTTTAGGTTGAACATATTTAGGCTCCCATTTTAACAACAATAACAACAAAAAAAGCAAATTTGTAAGCTGGTAATTGTAGCCCATTTGACTCCGGTTACATAAAATGTATTTTAACTCATTGTATTTAATTAACTCTTTATTATTATTTCAGTAAACGACACATATATTGAGTTGCAGCACGGGCTAGGCCAATATCCCGTGCGGGTTAACGTTCGGGCGAAACTTGCAGAAGGAGATGTAGGCTGGTATTCCGATGCACAGGGTACCTATAGATTCATAATTATAGGTTATTAGATTTGTATTGCGATATATCCACGAGTTCTTTCGCGTCTCAATATTGCGGGACTTTAGGAGCGCAATAATTATGAGCGAAAGAACGAGTGCATAAATCCCAAAACAAATATAATAATCTTTTTATTGCATACGCATTTTTACATTAGAGCAATAACATAGGTTGTAACATTTAATTTTTACCAAAAACATTTATTTGAAACAAACATATAGTGTCAATTTTCGCAATGAAATCAACATTGTTTACATGACGTGACATACTTTCTATGACATAAACAGAAAATTGCACCAATCAAAAACGAGCATACATTACACACCCAATATGACTTTACTACACGTCAATATGAGCGAATATTTACATTTCCTGTTACACTGAAAGTAAACTGAGCTGTAAATGCGTATGCAATACTTTTCATAGGCATTTACAAGCTCAGTTTACTTTCAGTGTAACAGGAAACGTCAATATTCGTCCATATTGACGAATATTGACGTGTTCATGTAGACGTGTTGTAAATTTATTGTACTGAAAGTACTATTGCAATATTATAACGCGGAAAACTCGTGCAAATGTATGGGAAGCCATAACCGTCAAAATGTGGATATTTACAAACCATTCAATGACAGGCCATTTAATTCAACATGAAGTCATTTGATGACATACATATTGATTCGATGCGACGTGTAAACTCGGTTCATTCGTTACAAAGTGAATTGATACGGTTCAAAGTGAAATGATACGATGTAAAATTTCAAACCATACGACGCAAAGTCATTTGATGACGTACATATTGATTCGATGCGACGTGTAAACTAGGTTCATTCGTTACAAAGTGAATTGATACGGTTCGAAGTGAAATGATACGATGTAAAATTTCAAACATACGACGCAAAGTCATTTGATGACGTACATATTGATTCGATGCGACGTGTAAACTCGGTTCATTCGTTACAACGTGAACTGATACGGTTCGAAGTGAAATGATCGGGCGAAAACACAGTCGGTGCGATGCAAACGCAATTCGTTCGACAGAAACTGATTTCATTACGTGCAAAGTGAAACGGTGCGACATCTGGCGGCGATATTTGCCACATCACTTGCAGGGTTATTTCCCCTACATAATATATGATAAATCAAAGTACTAAAAGTACTGAGAATGCAAGGTTCGATAGGAAAGACTGTATGGATATTTGCACGATCAAATTTCCATAAATTTTACATAGTTTTAGCCAACTTTGCGATCTTTGGCGACCTACCAAAATCTTAGAGGGTCAGTCCATTCCAAATATATTGTGACAAGGATTTGGCAATTCACAGCATTTAAAATTCTGATGGAAATTGTTGCAAATTATTGGGAAAGCATCATAGATTTAAAAACAAACAAACTCTAAGCAATTTATTGCAAAATGGTATCGGATTACATTACAAGGGCCCAAACATGGCCCATTTTAAATCCATTGACATCCGAAATTTGTTCAGGAATTCTAAAAATACCATCTATGAAAGGCCAATCATAGGTACAGGTATTCAAAATTATATCATTGCAGTATCTTGATTGGTCAGTGAGTATTTTCCTTATATAAGTTGTACCGAAAAATGGTACCATTCCCAATTTGGCAAAAAGTAAGTTTATTCCCCAATTTTTTTGAATATTTTTGAGTGAAACTTTTAACAAAAAAAAGAGGAAAACTATATGCTTTTACGGGAGGGTAATTAAATACTACAAGAGAACGTATAAATGGTAATGTGTTTGCAAAGTATTTAAGCATACAATATTTCATGCTTGTGTTTGTAAAGTATTTAAGCATACAATATTTCTTGCTGTTGGTTAATTAAACAATTAAACCTTGTCACTGTTCTTCGAGCTAGCATTTATTGAAATTCTACAATAAATTTATATAAAAACAAGCTTTATAATAAACTTTATTCATTTCTAAGTCGAATTAAGTCAATTAATTACTTGTATAAAGCGAGTAAGTCACGAAAAATAAAGTATTATCGGCATTCACAAATGTCTGTCTTTCGTCCCAGATGTTTTTATCGGCGATTTTCTCCAGTCTAACATCGATTTTCTGCATATAAAATGCAAGAAAAAAATGTTTCCTTGTATTGTAATTTGTACGCACCCCCCTTTCGGAAACCTTAAAAGAAGTAAAAAAAACTGCGTACTATACAAGGTAAAATACGGTAGCTAGGTAGCTAGATTTGTATTATTTATTTTTTTAGTTAATACTACAGTAAAGTTTCTTTTCAATGTGTGGGACAGACATAGAGAAGTTGAACCAACGGGTAGTGCCTCTTGTTAAGTTATTTGTCCCTGCAGCAGAAGACGTTTTCTAGGTTACGCCACTGAACTTGGACAAGTTCAAAACCAGTTGCATCAGACTAGACACATCAGAGTTATAGCCTTTGATTTTTTAAACAAGAAATCCGTGGATTCACATGTCTCGCCTAACGGGGGCTGGACTTAAAAATAAAACGGTCAATGATGCTTAAATGAGGTTGTAAACATTTTAGTAACTAAAAACAATGGAGTTTGCCGTTTGCTGAGATGACTTTTAAGTGCATTTGTTTAAAAGTAAAATGCCATTCTATTAAAAACAAGAGGCCCAAGAGGGCCTGTGGATGCTCTACTGGCTAAAACGGCTCTTACATGAAGGGTTGTCGACATAAAATTCCCATCAGTATTTTTTTTCAAACATTGCAAAAACAATAGGGATAGGATGGCCTTAGATCGCTCACCTGGTAATCATGGGAAATAAGTATGCTGTGTCTAGTCTGGCATGGGTATTTTTTAATTTGTCCCACTTCTATGAATGAAATTTTATAAAAATGGGGCGGGGTGGTGGGGGACGGGGTTATATTAACATTCTAAACAAATATGGTAAAGATCAGATAAAAAATGAAGTAACTACAGATTTAACAAAGGAAATACAATATAGCATTTTTCAGCAAATCAAGGGCCATAACCTGTCGTTACTAACAAGATCTAGCTGGTTTTCGAACTTGTCCGAGATTTCATTGATATACCGCGATTTGCACAACTAGACATCATACTGAGGCTTCCTGCCAAGTTTCGTCGAAATCCAACAAGGCTTTAGGAGGAGAGTAGAGCCGACAAGAAATTTAAGAGTAAAAATGTCAAGGGGCCGTAACTCCATCAAAAATCAACGAACCGAAAAAAATAATGAAATGAAAAACAAAAAAACAACATTTAAAACAATAAACCAATAAATATATCAAATACGAAAAAAAAATAAAAAAATAATAATCAAAAAATAAATAAAAAAATAAAAATTATATATATATTTAATTAAAACAAATTTAAACAAAAAAATGTACAAATAATAAAAGAAAATATACTAATAATAAAAAAAAGGCAAAACATCTGGTAAAGTTTGGTAAAGATCAGATGAAAAATGAAAGCCCTGTCGTATTAACGAGGCAAAATATAGCATTTTTTAACTAAATCAAGGGCCATAACTCCGCTGTTACTAGTCCGATCTGGCTGGTTTTCGAACTTGTGCGAGCTTGCATTGATATTAACAATATGTTAAAGTTTTGTAAAGATCGGATGAAAAATCATCAGCTCCAGAAAGTAGGTCAAGGTCATAGATGAAATCCATGGATCCAAAAAAATGGACTACCCAAGACACAACTATGTCAAAATAGAATATGTTTTCTTCCAAAGATTAAGCTATAAATTAGGTTTAAAACATCTAGTGCATAATTATAGTTCATGAGAGAGTGATGTAAATGTAACAATTAAAGTTATCTGCCCTTTGCTTGGATGGTGAAGGTCACATCCACATTTGCTTTGTCACGTTGCAATGTACCACTCAAGATACAACTATAAGCAAAGAGTGCATACAGTTTGTGAAAAAGTGACCTAAACGCAAAAGTTGAAGGTAACAATTAAGTTATCTGACCTTTGTTTGGAGGGTCAAGGTCACTTTCACATTTGCTTTGTCACGTTGTGATGTACCACTCACGATACAACTATAAGCAAAGTTTTAAAGGTCTAGTGCATACAGTTTGTGAAAAAGTGACCTAAATGCAAAAGTTGAACCTAAAAATTATTAAGTTATCTGCCCTTTGCTTGGAGGGTCAAGGTCACTTCCACATTTGCTTTGTCACCTTGCAATGTACCACCTAAGATACAACTATAAGCAAAGTTTGAAAGGTCTAGTGCATACAGTTTGTGAGAAAATGACCTAAACGCAAAACTTGAATGCCGCCGCCGGAGAAGCAACACCTATGTCTCTTTTTTTCTTCGAATAGGCGAGACAAAAACTGTTTTCCGGCCTTAGACTATTCAAGCCAGTAGAATGATACAGGCCCCCTTGTGCATCTTGTTCCCGGAAGACTACTTAATCCACGCCACTCTGTAAATGACATAATTTTAGACATGGAAGTCATCTTGAGTGACAGTTTGGCCATGAACACAAATCACAAATCTGTCAATCCATCAGCAATTTCATAAAATAATATTCTAGTCTAGATTTGAAACAGTTTAATGACAATTGATCACAATATATTTGGAATGGATTGACCCTCTAAGATTTTGGTAGGTCGCCAAAGATTGCCAAGTTGGCTAAAACTATGTAAAATTTATGGAAATTTGATCGTGCAAATATCCATACAGTCTTTCCTATCAAACCTTGCATTCTCAGTACTTTTAGTACTTTGATTTATCATATATTATGTAGGGGAAATAACCCTGCAAGTGATGTGGCAAATATCGCCGCCAGATGTCGCACCGTTTCACTTTGCACGTAATGAAATCAGTTTCTGTCGAACGGATTGCGTTTGCATCGCACCGACTGTGTTTTCGCCAGATCATTTCACTTCGAACCGTATCAGTTCACTTTGTAACGAATGAACCGAGTTTACACGTCGCATCGAATCAATATGTACGTCATCAAATGACTTTGCGTCGTATGGTTTGAAATTTTACATCGTATCATTTCACTTCGAACCGTATCAATTCACTTTGTAACGAATGAACCTAGTTTACACGTCGCATCGAATCAATATGTACGTCATCAAATGACTTTGCGTCGTATGGTTTGAAATTTTACATCGTATCATTTCACTTTGAACCGTATTAGTTCACTTTGTACGAATGAACCGAGTTTATACCGTATCATTTCACTTCGAACCGTATCAATTCACTTTGTAACGAATGAACCTAGTTTACACGTCGCATCGAATCAATATGTACGTCATCAAATGACTTTGCGTCGTATGGTTTGACATTTTACACCGTATCATTTCACTTTGAACCGTATCAATTCACTTTGTAACGAATGAACCGAGTTTACACGTCGCATCGAATCAATATGTACGTCATCAAATGACTTCATGTTGAATTAAATGGCCTGTCATTGAATGGTTTGTAAATATCCACATTTTGACGGTTATGGCTTCCCATACAAATGTCCCGATACAAATATAATAAAATATAAATGTAACTGAAATTCGTGTTTACCCTAGTAGATGGCCCAGAATTTCAAATACTAGCTACATTTATTCATGAGATATTGATTACCAGCGTTCTTCACAGGTTAGAGCGTGACAGGTTAGAGTCCGCGTTCAATCCTCGATATGGACATTATGTCTGCGCCTTACATATCCATACATTCTAATTAAATATAGCAGCACCCATTTTAACTGTCGTTAAAGGAACACTGTCCGTAAGTAAAGCTTATATTGAACATAAGCAAATAACTGTCCAATTTTTATTCAAAGCAATAAATACATGAGAGCATGAGCATGAACCCACATAAATCTGTAGTAATAAATTCGCGAATATGAAATCCAGTTTTATTTATTATTTGTAAACGTCGCCGGGACCGCAATATTTACATTTCTCTTGCTCACGTGACATCAATTAACGCATTAGGCTTTGATCATAGTATGGCTGGCATCACATACCGTGTAGCTCAAATAGGCAGGTCATTTTAGCCTTAAATATAGCCTAAGGTAAAAGAAATTGGCACAGAAATTATTTTAACTCATCCTGGTTCAAAAAAATATACAAAAAAATATATCCAAAGTCCTCATCTCAAATCACGTGCTAAATATGATTTTTTGGGGTAAAAAGTAAAAAAAGAAGAAGAAAATCACTATTTTCTGGAATAAATTTATATCCATTCAGAATATTAGTAAAACATGTATTTATATATGAAATTGTATTGTTAATATTACATAATATTAAGTTTAAATGGAAAAAAGTATAATTATATATCAAAACCTGTTTTTGGGTCCAAAAACTTTTTTTTTTTTTTTAAAAATATTTTTTTTAATGGTTTTAGGATAAGATTAATAAAAAATAGCATAAATTCAAATGAATTGTCACTGACATTATTTTAACTGATTATCTTTCGCAAAGATATAGAAAACAATATATGTCCAAAATCCTCCTCAGAAATCACATTCTAAATATAATATTTTTTGGGTAGAAAATTGTAAAAATGAAGAAAAATCGCTGTTTTTGGGAATACACCAAGTATAAAATCAAAATCTTTTTTTCTTTTCCGTACTAACTAAATAATACATGTTCAAGTCGTTTCTGCATATATATATATAATTATGTTCAGATGTTAAGTCAAGCAACACTTCATGTGTAATCAGTAGACTTCAAAATATAATCTTAGTTATCACAGAAGGTTAGGTATGTTGATTTATATTGTCTTCTTAACAGTTTGTATTTTACATGTAGCCGACGGAACTCGCTTTAATCACTATCTATTTCGGGTCGTGCCGAATTCTCACAACTTACTCCTCTACACGAACTACATGCTGTACTGCAATCTAATCCCATTTTCTTACAACTACAGCTGGTCGTTTTGCATCCTGTTTTTCACGAGCATCTTATCACCTTCAGAAGGAATTCTGGGGTAGGTGATTTGTCCATTTTAAGCGGCTTCATGGAGTTATCATGTATTTCCCAGCCCCATTCAACCGGTATTAACCCATCTTCATTACCTTTCCAGTCCTGTATTTGATAAAATACCCTTAGACTGTGATACTTTGCAGCCCCTGATGAAAGGGGTAACATTTTGGGGTCTACAAAACTTGTGCTTTTGGCACCCTTTTCGGCGAATTTATGAACACGTAGTTTGTCCAGTCCTTCTCGCGAATTACTCTTATATAGACACAGCCATGCAGTCTCTCCAGATGCAATAATGTCCTCTTTAGATACTTCTTTTGGTGTTATGTTGAACATATCAGCAGCCAGACGAAATTCTGAGTTGTTTTCATACGTTTTCAGAACAGTACCCTTCTCAAGTCCATATATCCTTGATGTTGTGTCGCAGCCAAGAATTGCATGAAGAAACAGTATATTAGAGCATATTTCTTCACCCAATCTACGTTTTGTGTCTCGAATGTTCTATACTGTGCTTTTCTTGGGTGTTGGTCTCGGTAAAAAATACATATTATATGAATCAAGTTCCGTATAGTAACACAGCAGTATCAACACATCTCCAACTAATGACGTCTGCATTGTTAAGGAGTAGGTCACAGCTGTCTTTACCATAAGAAGATCCGCATCGCCTGAAGAGTGTACAGTTTCAATACCCGCTTTTTGCAACTTATCACTTAGAAGATTAATAAATCTTTGTTTGTTTGTCTTGTTTGTGAGGAACTTACTTTTCTTTCCTCTCATGATCATTGTCTCAGTGAATTTAACTTCCGTCCCAACGCAACCCCCTGTTCGCCTCAGATGTGTTGTGTCTTTAGTATTTGGAACATTGTCATATCCATCAAAAACCACAGTCGCTTTGCCATACTTCTTTATAACATAATCCACATACACATCACATATTTGTCCATAGCTGTTAGATTTTGGCCAAGGAATCCGTTGCAAAAGGCAATCGCCATCAAGTATATATTTCATTTTTTACTAGTGGGTCTTTCACTCTGTGGTTTTACTTTATCTCGTATAGCTTCTGCCAATGCTGGCTTATCAGCCGCTCTCAACAAGTGCGGGGTTTCAAATATTGCTGGAGGGTAAGTGCATAACTCATAAGAGAATAGCGAATCCAGTTCGTCTTCTGGGAGTGATCTCCTTGCCGCAGACACAAGCCGTTGAAATAATAGTTGCGAGTCTACCTTGACAACGCCATCGCCTATTTTCAAACCAGCCTTATCCGACATTGTTTTTACTTGATTGTTTCGCTTGAAAGCAAAATCCATAACACTGCTTCCAGCCATTTTGTCTAGAATCTTGATCCCAACAGCTTTCGCATCATCTACATTGACAGAATCACCAGAAACAACTCCACTTGATATACTTTTTAGCACAGGATCCTTATTAAAGGGGTTTCTTTCACTGAGATAATCTATTAGATTGTTCGTGTCTTTCTTGTCTCTCTGTTGCCGTGCGTTTGAAGTATCTTTCTGCTGGTCACTGGCGATGAATTCTGTTCCTGATACTTGTTGCATAGCTTCGTTGATTTCTGAGCAAGCGGGGCGAGAACGTACTCACAGCGTCCTCTGTGTTTCAGTCATTCCCCTTCCTCGTGTTAGCCCACCAGTTGTTTTCAAACTTCTCATGAACATTTGTTCTATGACTAAATCAGTCGAGAGTCATGCCCAAAATCGATCGCTTTGTCTTAGTACATGATACCCCTCCATAAAGTACCTGTACACATCAGGACTACTTGTTTCTAATGCTAGCATGTTTACAAGGTAAACGTGTGACGACTTTGCGTATAAGTTGTGGCCAGATGCTGTGAAATAGGGTAACATATCTAATACTGCCTGTAAATGGAGCTTCCAGTTGCCAGATCGTTCTGCCTTAATAAATGTCCTCAGTATATCAACCTTCTCCATGTATTGAAGCCATAATCTTGATGTGCGACTTTGTTTTAAATTACTACGATGCGTATCTACTCTCTCTTTTATGCGCTAAACTACAGCAGATGAACATGCAGATTTAACATCCAACTCACCTGCAAGAACCTGATCAAACACAGTCAATGCACACTCGATATCATTGTCAATGCCTATTCTTTCATGTCTATATGTTTCTTCAGCAAACAATTCTACTGTCTCGATTAGTAGATTTTCCGTGTCCATAGATACAATAACTTGCTCGTCAGAGGTACTTTCCTTCATATTTGTTTCCAGTCCAACATTACATGTCTCAGCATTTTCCGAACCACCATTGAACTCCGCTCCGTCATTTGTTTCGTCACCTTCAATTTCACCACTCGGTTTGTTCTTACGTACGTCAATATTAAAGACCTCGGCGGCCATTAACGAATACAGGGCCATATCTACGAGCCTCTAATTGCTCGTGATATGGCTTTGCCTGTTAGCATGTGTATAACAGCATTCTCTGCATATATTGTTTCTAGCAGTTCCGTTAACCCCGTGTCTGTCATTATATGACCAATACAGCCTAGGAAACTCATTTCCATGTGCAGTCCTCCCAATCTGAGCACTATGTGTTGCAGGTCGCTGTTACTAGGTTCTGATAGAACGATGTTCAGGGCTTTCCACCATAGAGGTTGGTCAAATGTGAGGATTGGCGTTACCTCGTATTTCTTGGCCTGGTCATTTATAAAATGCAATGTTGATTAGAAACAGGTTCCATCACTCGGGCTAAGGTCGATCATTGGCATAAACATAACCGTTGACAGGCCGGGATATGCGCCACTAGCGTGTACTGTTTGCATTGTTCCATTCCAAGATGACGTACAGGGTTTCAGCAACCAAGTGGATTTCCACAAGATATCAATGTTATATGCCATGTCTTTAGCAATACTACCAGTAAACGGGTTGTATTTCAGATTAGCATTTCCGTGTGGAGTGTAGACATGAATCGGTATTCTGCCTACAAGTGCGATATCTTCAGCCGTCATTTTGAATCTCGGTATTGGTTTGGAAATATTTCCACCAGGTGTAACTACAGCTATTATCCCCATTCCATGGAAAGTGCCATGCCCATCTAGTGTTCGTACATTACGGTCCGCAACGAACTGAATGAACTGACCTTGTTCATACTTTGGACTTTCGGTTTCCAGTCCAACATTACATGTCTCATCATTTTCCGAACCACCATTGAACTCCGCTCCGTCATTTGTTTCGTCACCTTCAATTTCACCAATCGGTTTGTTCTTACGTATGTCAATATTAAAGACCTCGGCGGCCATTAACGAATACAGGGCCATATCTACAAGGTTGTGGCCCCTAATTGCTCGTGATATGGCTTTGCCTGTTAGCATGTGCATAACACCGTGCTGTCATTACGTTCCGCTGCAGCATTTAGAATACCGGCAACACCCTTGTCACTTAAGGTTGCATACTCTCTAGATGAAATGGGTTGATCACAAAATCGACTAATGTCCGCCATTAGTACATCTTAGACAATTTCTGTCAACTGTATTTGAATACAAATGTGACTATAATATTTTGTTTAGTCGGAATGGCAATCAATACTATATATTGTATCTGGATATTATTGAAAATATTTACGTTATAACAAAATGTGTATCTAAAATGGTACTTGGTGCAAAGATCTATAATTTGTATGTTGTAACTTCATCGCCCAGCCCCCACCCCCTCCATCACTACCGTTATATGCACGTATATGTGGCCAGTAAGTTTTATGGAGACTCAGATCACTCCTCACCTCTATTAATCCCTTTCTGACCCCATGTAGCGGGTCAGTATAAACCAAATAGTATTGATCCAAATCTGGCGCAAATATAAATCGAAATGAATGTTCACAGGGGCAGATAGAGGATTTAATACGGGGGCGAAACTGAAATAAATTGACAACAAAATCCACCACCAAAACACGCTTTTCGCATGCATGTTCATATCTTCTCAGTTGTTGCTTTTATGGTGTTTAAGGGTTGGGTGTGGGGGAGGGGCGGCGCAACTTAAAAACCTGTTAAAACTTAAAAACCTGTTAACAACAAAGAAACAATAGAAAAGCACACTTTTTCATTAATTTTCAGATTGTAGTGGGGGTGAGGGTGGCCGGGTGCGCCCTCGCCTGAATCCGCCCCTGATTTATAACCAGTATACCCGACTCTTAGAAACAGAAAGGAGAGGACATATATCGTAGGATGTATAATGGTTAATATACTAAAGTTGCACTGGTCAATACGTGTTCCTTCACATTTATAACAACAATCTTAATGAAGTAGCACACAGATCTGTTACTACTTTAAAATTATGTTTTATTTCAAAATCAAACATATACATACTTGTCATCTATGTAACTGTATAACAAGCTCCATCAAGTGGGTATCAGTTCACTGAATTGGTGTTTACCTCAGTACCAAAACATGTGTTGTCAAAAAGATAGGCAAACTTTTAAGGGAAAGTACTCTCCTTAAAAGTTTGCCTATCAAATCAAACACATTTTAATTAAGGGTGAGTATCTGAAATATTTTACCTACAAATCTGCTGTTATGACCAAACAAGTAGGTCTACTATAAAAAGTTGGATATCTTACTTAATTTAACATTAAAACGTAAATATCATTATAAAATTATGTTCCCAAAAATCGATGATTTTTTCCTATTTTTCTTAAACTTTCAACCTCAAAATAAGTACACTTTCAACTTGAGTAGTGAATTGTATTTTAGATATCTGATAGAGAACAACATAAATAGTAAAATACAAAAACAAAAATATGATATTTACACACAGATTTAATTTAAGTATTTTATCTCCAGAAATCGGTGATTTTATCACTTTTTTCACCATTTTATCCCAAAATTGAGAGTCTGTCTATTTATTTGGTCAAATTGATCATACTTTCTGATTGCCTTCTCTATTACAAGCATTATTTACTATATAATTGTGTTTTTTATTGTTTAATTATACATTTTTAAATTATTCCCAAAAAAGGTGATTTTTTTCATTATTTTACACTTTTTTTGCCCCAAAATAACTTATTTAGCACGTGATTTGAGATGAGGACTTTGGATATATTTTTTCCATAATTTTTGGAACCAGAATCAGTTAAAACCATTTCTGTGTCAATTTCTTTTACCTAAAAGTGTATTTTTACTGCTCTTAAACAGAAAAATGCTCATCTAGCTCAAATGAAGCCACAAACATCCGAAATTGCACTCAAATTTCAAAAAAAATCTGGGGACCCCCACCAGCGCAGGAGGGGGACACCACCTCCCGCACCCTCCCCCAGTGCGTATTCTACAAAAGGCTCTGGCTACGCCCCTGATAATGGTAACTTTAATGAATCATACAATTTTGCAATATATTCTGTTATTTTGTAGGATCTATTCTCACCAACCGTTTGACGATGGGTATATATTGGAAGACTGGCGGTCTCAAATTTGGCTATAATAACAAAACGATACGTATTTGGACGTCTTCGTATACTGGAGGTATTTACATGGACATTTTAAACCCAAAAAAAGCAAGATACTGGTGTAGATATATACCATCTATTATATTCGTGCATACTGATGGTTTGTTGGTTACGATGGCCATAGATCTACATACTCTGGATTCGAAATATGTCGTAAATCCAATTTATCCGCCGAATAATAATTTACCCATGAATACTTGCGCGTACACGTAAGGGTTTTTCGAATGCGCGCGTACAGGTAAGGGTTTTTCGCGCATGCCTGTATATCCATGCGATGGCTGACAGAAAAATATGCATCGTAGATAACTTCTTAAAAACAAAAATATGTGGGGCTGATATTGTCAGAAAGTCGAGCAAATAATCTACTATATTTGCATTGATTTGTTGCAGGATCCGTCTATATTACATATGAGTCCCTGTTTGTTGTAATGGAACAAAGCCGTATCACCATTTATAAAAAATCCCCGCTTTGGTGTGCTAGACCATATTACCCGCTGGCGTAATACGAAAGCCGATTGGTAAATGATATCAACATGGCGGACAGCTAAAGGAACTCCCGATTCAACATTATTTTTTCTATGAATTCTACTGTATTCTATTTTATCAGGTTGCACACAATTGTTTTATTTATTAATTTTCAGTATTTGTCATTTGCGAAAACAGATTTCACATTTACAAATTCGTCTACATGATTCAACGATTTTTGTTTTGAAAGTTCAAATTTAACTTGCAATATTTATCAGTCATACGTTTAGAAATATGTCGGAATGCTTCTTTGATTCGATATTTGCTCATGTTTCGTCATTCTTCCCTCAAACCAAAGAACGTCCGACTCGAGTCTTAGAACATTTTACATTGTAATACAATCTAAGGGAAATAACTTTTGTTTACTATAATTTCAGTTATATATGAATATTACACCTCATTTGCATATTCCAGTCTTTGTTTAAGGTTGCACGCACTTGTTTTATTTATTTATTTGCAGTATTTGATCATTCGCGAAAACAGATGTCACATTTACAAATTAGTCCACATGATTCAACGATTTTTGTTTTGAAAGTTCAAATTTAACTTGCAATATTTATCAGTCATACTGTTTTAGAAATATGTCGGAATGCTTCTTTGATTCGATATTTGCTCATGTTTCGTCATTCTTCCCTCAAACCAAAGAACGTCCGACTCGAGTCGCAGAACATTTTACATTGTAATACAATCTAAGGGAAATAACTTTTGTTTACTATAATTTCAGTTATTTATGAATATTACACCTCATTTGCATATTCCACTCTTTGTTTAATGTGACGTCATCCGTTCCATAATAGGCCTATACAATTATTGCCTTTTGTCGACCCGAAAAAAGACATACGTCCTCGGTCAATATGCCTTTTCTCGGGTCGATAAAACCATGTATTGACCGAATTCAAAAGGCAACAATAGTTTTATTATAAAATCAAAAAATTAAAGAAATTTACCGCCGTAAATGTTGCCCTTTTAGTATTATCGGTATCTCCATTTTCTATTATTTTCTTTTTTTCATCAGCTTTCAAAAAAACAAACCTGTTTCGGTCCATATAACATTCTAGGTCTGACTGCCCAATCCATAAACTTGCATATGGACCTCAGCACCATACATTATCTGTTAAATATCTCCCGGAAATCACGCGGAAATGGTGATAAATTCGTTACACAGAATTCCAGCAGGGTATATTGAAATATTCCTATACTCCCGTGGGAAATCGGCGTAACTCTATGTATACATTTTCTTTCAGGATATGTACTTATATGTTCATTTTTAAAATGTGGGATGGGAAGATGGGAAGATTTATTGTAAATATAGCATACGTATTTTAAAAGGAAGTATTCCAAGTATAAAAGTATTTTGAATGTCTCTTTGTGTATAATTTGGTGTTTTAGTGAAGTGCATCCGTCGTTGAGGGGTTAACGACGTTGCGTTGTAAACCTTCTCGACTCTTACCGCTGCGGGTTCAAATCCCACTGGGAGCTCAACTTGTAAGTGAGAAAGTATCGATTCTTACGAATGGCAGGAAATGCATATGTCGATAGTACATATAGTACATGACAGCAATTCAACACTATTGATGTGAACATAAAATCAGAAAGAATACGTATATGGCAGAAATTGAGCCCTTTATATCCGAAAAGTTTGATAGAATTTATTTTAAAGTTTTTTTTTTTATGTGAAATAAATCGGTCCATAAAATAGTCCATTTATCTAGTGAGAGCAGACGAGACATCATTTCAAAATAAAATAAGTAATTTTATCACATCGTCCAACTTTTGAAGTACACCATAACAAATTAAAGATGGCGGACCAATAATCCTTAACCTCATTGTTCATGAGAAAAATATTGCGAAATAAGAATCCCAAAGTAATGGCATTAATGTGCTGTATTACGTTTAATATTTTGTATTCGACAGAAGGCCTTCTCTTTAGCCGAGATGATGGGTGGGGTAACATCGTTGTGTATCATCAAGGCTCTGCACAATCTGGACTTGTTGACGCCTACGCGTGGTGTGACTTCATTCTGCCGGTCATGTACAATAAGGTTGTACCATTTGGTCCATCGGTCGTCGGCGAAGAGCTCGAGGTTGATTTGCCTGGCTTTGATACGCCCTCGGATAATCTTTTCGTATCCATCATGGTATTTACCAATTGACTGGTATTTTTTGGCGTTTATGCTAATATGGTAAATTTGCCATTCACAAACCACGCAACGCGCTTAATGGTAAATTTTACATTTACTATCGTATATGCTGTTTTAAAAGTGAATATTAAATTTACCGTAAGCTGCGTGACGCCGTCAGTGAATGGCAATTCCACCACAAAGCGGTTATGGTAAATTTGCCAATGTTAGCACTTTATCGTACATTTGTTATTAAAACCGAATAATGCGAATAAATTCTTATATGTACAATTCATATATTTACATTATTTTCCCGTCGCTTTGTTACCAACAATAACGTGCCTTTTCGGCATGATATTGATAAAATATGCAATAAAGAAAGCTACCATCAGTGTATTTTCAGACAGTGGAAATATCCATTTCCTGTTGAGACTCCTTGGATGCGTGAGCACTATCTCCGTCTCCTTAAAAACTAAAGTTTATTCGAAATTAAACGCATTTTTCTTTCAACAGAAAGAATCAAGCAAATGCATAATATCAGAGTGTAACCACTGAAGTCTATACGAATACACATTATTAAACTAACAGTAATCCTTATTTTATTAATCACTTTCCAACATACTGGCAAAAGTAAAAAAAAAAAATATATAAAAATTATATATTAAATAAATAAATAATTCAATAAATAAGAAAATAAATAAGAAAATAAATTAATAAATAAATAAAATAAATGCATAAAATATATATAGACAAACTATTGTAAAGGAGATACAAAACAGAACAGAACAGAATATATGTTTTATTTCAGAATAGTATGCAATGTACAAAGTTATTTGAAATAAGTCATTTTGACCCATGATCAAACATTTCACAATAAAGTCAATGGCAGGTATCTTATACTTTAAATAACACTTTAAATATAAGGTACTCCTCCTCCTCCGTCCGTCCGTCCGTCCGTCCCTCCCTCCCTCCATCTAACACTATATTAAATTATATTAAGGAGATACGATTTAGGTTTGCTACCGTATTTGTCTGGGTCTCTTATTGATCTTACACTATATTTATAGGTACAAGCAACCGACGGCCCTAACAATGGCTATATGTTTGAAGGTATCGGCAGCGCCATGACCAGGACATCGAACTTAGGCACCCCATGTGCTTACGGTGGTTTGATATACGCATATAATTCTACAACCCTGCGTATCTGGCGACCGAGTCATAGTTTTGGGGCCGCTGTATGTTTAGGACACAGCATGGGTCAAGGGACAAATGCACAAGCATCACAAGGGGCTAGCTTGGTAATCAGAATTTGGATGTTTTATAAAATGTGTAAGTTTTTTGACTGTATTTCAAATTTTATTAAATATATGTACGTAATGGAAATATTGCAGAAAGAAAAGAAATCATAGTTGGCTGAGATATACCATAAGAGGTTCACCAGCAAATATAATAATGTCAGTGAATATAATTCATACGAACTATACAGTGGAAGCAGGAGGGGTGGGGTGGGTGGGGTCGGGATGGGTTCAATTAGCACACGTAGATGTAACAGATGTAAGATGTAACAGATGTAACAGATGTAAGATGTAAGATGTAAGATGTAACAGATGTAACAGATGTAACAGATGTAAGATGTAACTGATGTAAGATGTAACAGATGTAAGATGTAACAGATGTAACAGATGTAACAGATGTAACAGATGTAAGATGTAACAGATGAAACAGATGTAACAGATGTTAGAAGTAACAGATGTAACAGATGTAACAGATGTAACAGATGTAAGATGTAACAGATGTAACAGATGTAACAGATGTAACATGTGTAAGATGTAACAGATGTAACAGATGTAACAGTCGAACAGGATGTTATAAAGTATTCACAGCCATCCATCACATAAATGGAATTTAACGGTGTTCCGTTAGTGCCGTTAGTGCCGTCTTATCGTCAAAATCAACTTATAACCGCTATGGTATGTTGGCGTTGTTACGATGGCGATAATGCGATATTTCATAGTAATATTGATGTCGTACTGTCGCCATTGTGCCATCGTATACGATCGTAGCATCACCATCGTCCATTGCCAGCGTACCATTGTGTTTACAAGTCGATACGCGATGATACGATGGCCCAAACGGAACACCATAGAATATAGTATATACGCTTGAAAGTAAATAGGGAAACATCTCGATCATAAACGGGTTGACAATATGGGTACCGACTTAATCTTTGTTAAGTATATTTTGTCATGGAAAAAAATCATGTTCCATGTTAACATCTCAATCATCCCCTCCATACGTACTCGTAGTTTATCAGTCATCACCTTCATACGCACTCGTAGTTTCTCAGTCATCACCTTCATACGCACTCTTAGTTTCTCAATCAACATCTACATACGCACTCGTAGTTTTTCAGGCATCACCTTCATACGCACTCGTAGTTTCTCAATCAACATCTACATACGCACCCGTAGTTTTTCAGTCATCACCTTCATACGCACTCTTAGTTTCTCAATCAACATCTACATACGCACTCGTAGTTTTTCAGTCATCACCTTCATACGCACTCGTTGTTTCTCAATCAACCTCTGCATACGCACTCGTAGTTTCTCAATCAACATCTACATACGCACTCGTAGTTTCTCAATCAACATCTACATACGCACTCATAGTTTTTCAGGCATCACCTTCATACGCACTCGTAGTTTCTCAATCAACATCTGCATATGCACTCGTAGTTTCTCTGTCATCACCTTCATACGCACTCGTTGTTTCTCAATCAACATCTGCATACGCACTCGTAGTTTCTCAATCAACATCTACATACGTACTCGTAGTATCTACATACGCACTCGTAGTTTCTCAATCAACATCTACATACGCACTCGCAGTTTCTCAGTCAACATCTACATACGCACTCGCAGTTTCTCAATCAACATCGACATACGCACTCGTAGTTTCTCAATCAACATCTACATACGCACTCGTAGTTTCTCAATTAACATCTACATACGCACTCGTAGTTTCTCAACCAGCACCTTCATACTTCATACGCACTCGTAGTTTCTCAATCAACATCTACATATGCACCCGTAGTTGCTCAGTCAACATCTACATACGCACTCGTAGTTTCTCAATCAACATCTACATAAGCACTCGTAGTTTCTCAGTCAACATCTACATATGCACTCGTAGTTTCTCAGTCAACATCTACATATGCCCTCGTAGTTTCTCAATCAACATCTACATAAGCACTCGTAGTTTCTCAATCAACATCTACATAAGCACTCGTAGTTTCTCAGTCAACATCTACATAAGCATTCACGGTTAATGATGTGTACATCTCAATCATCACATAGGACGCTACAGCTCAAATGAACTTAAATGGGACGACTTGTGTAAGTACAATGTACCGAGCCAGCAAGTTTGTTTGTTTGATGTTTTACGTCATTTTCAACACATGTAAGGTTATATATGACGGTCAATTTGTTTGTGATGGAGGGAGACCACTCACTTTTCCTGGGTTGAACCAGTGCTGTACACCTCCTGTACACAAATGATCGAATTGGTACCCCTTAAACAGGGTCAACAAATAAGGGAGAATCCATAGGTCACACTAGAAAACAAATTTATTTTCAATATCTAAAATTAAATTAGCGATATAAAAAATTAGTTTTTAATTCTCGATATCGTTACATCATTGTTACATCATTTTTCGATTTCACAAATTGAATTATCGATATCGATATTTACATGTTTAATATCGAGAATGCAGTTATCGATATCACTAATTAAATTATCGATATTAATAATGAAATATTATATATCGTTAAATGTATTAGCGATATCGACAATTCAGTTGCCGATATGGAAATATATAGAGGATATTTGTTGTTTTGGAGTGAATAACATATGTTATTTCATTGAGAAGTGAGAAAACTTTATATATTCACAAATGCGAAGCATGGGTGAAAATATAAAAAATTCTCACTTCGAGATGAAATAAAATATGTTATTCACGACAAAACAATACATTTTCTTTTTATTTTATACTGAACAAAAAAAATAAACTTCCATTTTAATCTCTGATTTTCATAGGGTTGACTTTGTTACACTTTGTACACCAATCTAGATATAATTTCATCATTATATACTTATCACTCAATCATTCTGATCAATGTAAATAATCATCAAAAACCAGAGTTAGTGTGTTGCTGCTAAAACTTGTTGTATTCAAATTGCGAAATCACTATATTTGTATTATAAAGGGAGGTAATCTGAAAATATTCATTCTTGAAAGCCGTATGGCGGAAAAGTGAGTGAACAGGTCAGCTTACTTTCACCGTCTTTTTGGTGCTGGGGTTATCTTCTGTTTATTTCAATAGAACAAAACTGTGTTAAATCAAATTTTAAACCACAAGACCCGGAAATGCTGTTTAAACCAAAACAAGTGGAATAACTTTCAGTACAAGTTTGATTCAAGGAAAATTGTTTTCCTGACAGTGCTGGCCTTATTAACATATAAGACCAAACAAAATATATTTTCATTGTGTTTACATGTATGGGTAAATTTGCGGAAGTTTCTTTTTTTGTTGAGTATATGATTTTACAAACAATTGTTTAGGGAAACTACAGTAGAACAACAAAGGAGACAATTTCAATAACTAAGCCACTTTACACATTTGTTTTTGCCCGACTACAAAAAATAGTCCAAAGATATTTTTTTATACCCAAATAGAACATTTTTTTAATATATTTATGTTGGCAGTCATTTCCTTTTAACTTTTAAAATCCATTTCAAATCATTGTTTGAATAGAATGTACAATTCGCCGTGTGCATTTTTTTTAAAAGGTATTTCCGGCAGCTACTGTGAAAATAAAACTCTATATTTCACAATGTGAAATAACACTTTTATTTCACTGATTAAATACAGTATTTTATCGCTTATCATAAATTCTAATACACCCGCACTATATAGCCTAGTTTAAAATATTCAACGATATATCACTGTAACGTTTGCAACGCAATGCAATGCGTAACGTTGATATCTGTAACGTTTACAACTTTAGGAGAGTAAGCTATGCAATGCGAAATATTTCAGATGTGTGCGTTATTTTCACATTTTAGGGGTATATAAAATATGTGTCGTTCAGTTGTAAACAATAAATTATTGTTTACAAGTGAACTCCAAACCGCGATATATTACACGATAATTCACCGTAAATGATGTTCTATTTCTTAAATAAATATATGTACACAACGATATCGAAAACTGAGCCTGTCTGTCTGTTTTAATACTTACATTCAACAAACATAACCACAAGTACTTGTTTATAGCGAACGTTGTTTTTCATGATTTTATTTTTTTCAGCCGTAAGTGAGCCCTACGAACCGTTCATATTTTTGTGCAGCCATTTTGTGCTGCTGAAGAAGAACTATGGTTACAACTCGTCCGCCATTGACGTTAAAGACAACGTGACTTTACCAATGTTGTGTAACAACGAATGTCGACATCTCAAGTCATGTGTGACCTTCACCCTTAGCGGTGACCGTTGCAGCTTATTCAACACGATTGATGAAGAGTTGCTGTATCCCGAAGTTGGTTCTCAGGTTTGGAAACTCAACAGCGCGACCGTCAACTAAAGCTGGTTCCCAGTCATGGAAATTGTTTGTTTGAGAATATTGGCAAATCGCTTTTTAAAACACAAATCCAAACAAACAATGATTGCCTACAACACTTACAAATCACGTGTTGAGTATATTGACGAACAACTATATGAATTGTATTATTAATACCTAGATGTTAAAGTATTGACTAGTGTTTATTAAGTGTAATGTTAATAAACAGAAACCCAAATGTAGTGACCGTAGGGAGCGAATATTGCGTTTTCAGTTTGTTAAAATTTCAATTAATAAACACTTACTTAGTGGTTGACCTATTTTTTCAACACTTCATTGAACGCTGGCATTGATCTGCAAATGAACATTCCCGTGAGCGCAGTGTACCATTTATTGTATTACGACGCATGCGCAAAGCACCTTAAACGCTTCATAAATGTATACATAATCTCAGTTTTAATGAAATAAGTTTACACACAATCTGAAAATCTATAGTCGTTCTGATTGGATTGAAAAATAGGTTAAAACTAAATATATGTAGACAGCTTTAACGCGAGAGTATATTGAACAGTCACAGGGCGGAAACTAATTGCTCTAGCAGACTGTTTTATCATGCAACGAACGTTTCTACTATATATATTTTATTACAGCTACTTCTTACTACCTAATAGTTTCCGCCCTACTGCTGTATTATGCTAGTTGGGTACACGTGCTATTGTTAGGCGACTTAAAGAGTCATGAATCAACCATTTGAACTACACATCGAGGGTTCAGTGCAAAACTATTGTATCTCCTTCTTTATTCATATGTAGTTACAATAGTTTTGCGCTGACCCCTCGACATATACCGAACATTACTTCCCCATGACAAAAAATCCTCCATTTGTATTTTGTCCGCCGCAGACGTGAGCTGGTGTATGATTTAAACATATTTTATTGCCAATATTTTACAGACAGAATAATATCCACATAATTATATACAATAGAAATATTATAATGACAAATTATAAAGCTGGTGTATAGAGGGGCATAATGAGATTCTGCACGTTATTTAATTGTGTTGCTATGGCCAAAATTGTGGTTGCTATGGCAACAAAATAGTAAAAAAAACAACTGGATCCTGCTATAACTTAAAAAGTATGAAAGATATTTTCATGAAACTTTTTACATATGGTAGAGGGGCTTATATAAGGAGATTATGCACGTTATTTAATTTTGTTGATATGGCCAAAATTGTGGTTGCTGTGGCAACAAAATAGTAAAAAAAAATGCACACGTAATAGGATCTATTACTTGAAAACTATAAAAGATATTGAGATAGAGGAGCATATGGAGATTTTGCACACACTTTTGTTTTGGTGATATGGCCAAAATTGTGGTTGTTATGGTAACATAATTCAGTCGTTAGTTATACAGCTGAATAAGGGAGCTTAATGTGTCTATCTTTATACTCAGTAAATATTCGATAGTTACTTTCCTTCAAATAAAGTTATATATTAATACATGACTTGAAATTGATGTTAATTGTTTTGCTTATGTATTTTCTTTTATAACTTGTTATATTATATTTGTAATATGTTTGTAAACTGACTGGATTTAAAAAATAGTGTGGTAATATAATTATGTCCTTTACCAATTTGTAAGGAAGATTATGTACTCAAACTAGTGTTGTTAAGGTTGCGAAATGTAGCATAGCTTTGTTATTTGTCTAAATCATAGCCTTTTGTTTGGTCTGGTCCAACAAAAAACATTTACTGTCATACATCTGACCGGTAGGAGACATCATGTATTGCCGTGCAATACTGGAGTATCTTTTTTCCATTGTACTCAGGTAAATGATGTTAGTTAAAATAGATTGCATGATTAAAAAATACATGTTTAGTAACTGAGAATTTCAGTTGTGTTTTGGCTCTTATCGAAAAATGATAAATACTCGCCAGAGGCTCGCACATTTTATAACATCACATGTCGTTTTCATGAAACTGGGATATGTGCAATATGAAAATGATATTATTCAATTTGTCATTGGGTTCGAGAACTAGGAACCGGGAACCAGGAACACGTTCCTACTTCCCAGTTCCTGGTTCCCAATTCCATTTGAATAAGGAGCCGGGAACCGGGAACAGATGTATGCTCATTGTTTCCGAAAGTTAGGAAAATGCGCAAATGCCAGTCTGCGAATCAGCAATAAATACAATATACTGCCAATGCAGATTACATGACTTATAGACGACCTTGTAAAGCATGATAATAAATTATAGACAACTCATATAGGGCCCCGTTCCATTGGATGGTTCCATAAATCTTGCGTAGACCACTTAAAGTGTCCTTCATGGAGTTGTTCAAACGGCATATACACAATAACGATTCAACAATAAACGTCCAGATGGGACCCTATGTATATACACATTTAACAAATACAACTATCTTTACCCAGTAATTCAACTATTTTCCTTTATAAATACATGCTATTCATATTTAAATTCAAATAAACTACATAACATAGGCTTTAAATATATTTAAACCCAAATAATATCTCTCAAGTACTTCATAAAACTATGTTGGGGGCAAGGTGTTCCGAACCGCGTTAAAGAAAACACAGTTCAGCATATATACAGCTAATAACTTTGCCAAGATTTACACGATTTTAATTTTCTCACTGTTTTAGAAAGTAGTTATCTTCAGCTAAATAAATATATCAAGTTATTACAGATCAAAGCTGTATTAAATAATTTCTAGCCAGGTGTTTTCCGCGATCAAAATAGGTCAAATTTGTGATTCTAGTGGATGTATGTAGTGCATTCATTTAATCACTTATTTCTCGTCCTAATTTAAATATCTTTAGATATATTTACTGTTTTAAAAAAGTACGTGGTCGACGCTTTCTAATGATATATGAGCTTACTATTTCGGTTAAATAATAAAGAAGTTATTCTGGAGGCCAGGGTGTCCTTTTTCTTTGCTATAAATATAGATGGGTCCCTAATATAAACTTGTCCAGACTATATCTCGAGGCGAAAAGTCGCAAACCCGAAAAGTCGCAAACCCGAAAAGTCGAAGGCGAAAAGTCGCAAACCCGAAAAGTCGAAGGCGAAAGGTCGCAAACCCGAGATTTTGGACGAAATTTCGTGGCGAAAAGTCGAAATTTTACAATTTCGGGTTTGCGACTTTGAGAGTCGAAATTTCGCTCAAAATCTCACTTCGCGACTTTCCGCCTTCGGGTGTCATACTTATCGGGTTTGCTAATTTTCGTATTTGCGATTTTTCGCCTTGTGGAAAGGGTTATTAACAGGGTGAAAAGTCGCAAAGTCGAAAAGTCAAAATGGTCGCATCCGTCTTCCATAACCTATACACTCAATATATTCAAGTTATTTTTCTATGAGTTAATTTCTTTTTAGTATTTTCTGATATCGAGCTCCAGTTTGAAATGTTTACATATGCGTATCGATTGCATATTATTTTGGTAGTAAACTGGTCCCGATTAAAACTAAATTGTATTCATGCATTATTTCAAATCTTATGATGGAATGTAGGTACTATGAAGTACGAGTCTTGGTAAGTTTGAAACAGGTATTTTAATGTAAATACTTTTTTAGCATGAAACAGTATGTAAGTCAGCATATTATATATATGAACCTGTATAAAAAATAATGACTGGTCAGAAATACGAAGTTTGGCTATTAGCAATACATGTATATTTGGAAGTAAGCAACGTAAAAAAGAAAAGGAGATGAATAGCTATTACTAGTAGATATAACCTACTGGTGCGTTTTCATTAACCGCCAGTATATAGTTTTGTACTTGTCTGACTTGGAAGGTCAGACGAAATGTATTTACTTTTTTTTTTAATTGAAACTGTAAATGGTATTAATAAGAAGTTATATGAAGATTCAAATACACGAAAAACGACACGTATAACATAAACATAGATGACAAGATACATTTCAAAGGTGTCAGATAGAGAAACGGTGCGCTTAATTATCAGTGGCACGAATATAGATCCGCTCTGGATGAACTAAAACCCGCTTCTCTGTGTTTTTATGTTGTCAATACCGTTAACGGTTTTATCAATGTACTCACAGAAGCCGTTTTGTGTGCTAGCCATTTTGTGTGCTAACATGCAATACTACCGTGACATTAAATCTCTCTGATTAACTGGTTACGTTTTGTGCTATATATTTCAACTGTAATAGTTTAATAACTACACGTGTTTTTATATTTAATTGGACACGCGGCCATCTTGATTTTGTTTAAAACTCTCGGCGTCCCGCTAGTCTTTCTATATAACTTAAGTAGTTGCAATAATTAATATTACTGAATTATTAGAATGGTTCACCGCAAGTTGTTTTTACGTAAGACTTACTAACTGCTGAATATATTGCACCAAATCGATGGGAGCCATTACAAAATACCCACATTTTTGATACCTCAATGAAATCTCAAGTTCTGACCTTGACTTTGATGGTGAAGGTCAACTTTTAGACCTTTAATGACATCCGCTCATCCTCTACAACCTTCCTACTGAGGTTAAGTTTCTTACCTCGAACGGTCTGGAAGGAGTTCCGTCCGCAAGCAAATGTTCAGACACACAACTAAGTCCTGACCTTGACCTTTAAGGTGAAGGTCCAATTTCAGACATTTATTGACATCCCCTCATCCAGATAAAAATTCCTATACCAAGTATTTAACGAATTTAGTTCAAATAAAACGCACATATCAGGCCTTCCCTCTTCCACAAAAGGCACTTTGGTTCTTTAACTATTTTCTGAGATTAGCCCTCCCAAAATGTACACGGTCATATATTTTCGTTTCCAAGGGAGGGCTAATCTCACTACTTTATAAATCAAATTAGCTTTCACGGCGGAGAAATGAGCTCAATTTGGAGGGGTATGTGCACTTTAAACGATTAAAATTCGATAAATTTAAAGAAAGACCTAATCGAACGTTTTGTTTACAATATTTTGCCGTGAAACCAATCAAAAAGTCACTTGGTTTTGCCACCCTGGTAGTGGTTCTATAGCCCGGAAAAAGCACAGGAAATTGTATCTTTTAATATTTGCCTTCTGTTATTATAATTGTCTATAAGGACCGTAACAGTGAAATTTTAGTTTGTTATTCTGCGGTCAATGAAACGTATAGTTTTTTTTCAAATGCAAGCACACCATCGTTTGCAGAAACGAATTTTCGATCCAATAATACCTTTTTTCCTAAGATACCCTGTACATTCGCTGAGATATCCGAGTTCAAAGTCACCAAAGTGCAATTTCAATTTGCTCGTCGTTTGTCTTGGTTCCCGTGGTAAAATGTACATACAGCACGGATTCTATTCATCTGATATATATCTATTTCATGTATGCATGCTAGTTGTTCTAATATATGATATAAATAAATTAATAAACATTATCGTTTGTCGTTATATACATCCTTCATACACTGATAATATACCGATAAATTCGTTACTAAACTATTAATTGCTACTTTCGGTATTCTCCTCACCGGCTATTTATGTGTCGACGTGCCGTAAAACACAATTCATTCATTTTTGCGGTACGGTACGGCTTTTACTCTCAACCTCATGTAGCCGCTTGTTTACGTTATATATGCGCATTAATTTGTACAGGATCAAATCCCTTCAAAAAAAGCGTATTACTTAAACTTAAGTTAAAATCACTTAATGTTTACCAACGCTTACATATGTATCAATATGTTGTCAATATACGGATCTTTTGCCCATTTACAGCCTTGCAAATGGTACTACTTTTATAGCGCTGTAATCTGGTGCTCTTTGGTTTCTAGTAGAAATGTGTTGTGCGCCATAATTCCCACTACATAGGACGGTTGCCTGACGGCACCGTCCAAAATCCGGCTATTGCACGTCACCAATCATATATATCCTACTTACCCCTTTTGTACGGCAATGGTTGTAATAGAGGATATCATTAGTGCTAACGATTTTTTTTCACAAATCTACGCATGATTATTTGATATATACAAATATTCAAATGTCATTAACAGCAATACCATAAACTGGTAATTTGGTCTCAAACGGTCTGTGTAAATGATTGTTTTTAGTACATTTGGCAGATGACAAATGCTCTGGACAATAAGACAATTTGACATTTAATATATTTGTATACTTTATCAGTATAATGCTTTAATAAATATGATTAAAACAGGCAAATGCAATTAGTAGTAGTAGTTGTAGCTTTAACACCTGATGCATTTATTGAGCAACTGGCGTGTTTGTTATTTGACAGATGTTCAATATTTGACTTCTTTTGTATATGCCAGTATATACGAAGGTATATGGCAACAAACAAGGGTCTCATTTGATATAAAGACATCATAGGAAAATCTCTAAAATATATATGGAATGCCCAATTTGACCCGTTATAAGAAATATTATTGTCTGTGTCGCGTTTTGTTTTTTATTTTTAGCCGGATTGCGTTGCAAATCCAGGCTTATGGTTTCCGTCTATCTTCTGTCCGTCCGTCCGTCTTTCCGTATGTCCGTCTACGCGTTTTGACGTTTTGGTAAACGTTTTCGGTTAAAGTTTTTGTTTTTCCTCATTTCTCAAAAACGAATTGCTAGAAAGCTTTGAAACTTGGCACACACGTTCAGTTAAATTGGTGAATTCGCAATCCGGCGTTTGCACCACTGTGCTTCACTTGTTTATATTTTCTTAACCATAATGTATCTCCTTATTTCAGAAATATAAATCTTCGCTTTATTGTTTAAGGGCATCAGCTTGTTTTCTCAATAATTAAGTTCATATTAATTATTTACCAAACCAAACTATGCTTTTTTTATGCATTTTATCTTTTATAACAGACGGATGAAACAATTAAGCATATGTAAATAGAAATAAATAGGTTTCAAAACACTATATTCCTTTTCAAATCCAACACAAATTCGTACTTTGCGCAAAACATTCTCAAATTGCGCCGACACTTGGTGCATATTTTTATCGATTAACTCCTTGCGCAATTCCGGAATAGTTCTGCACAATTCCGGAATCGTCGGGCATTTTAAGAATTCTTACTTTGCGCAGAGCAGTTCCGGAATCGTCCATATTCTCACATTGCGTATAACATATATATGGTCAACGGTTTCCAAGTTAAGACCAATGTGCTACATGTCCCTAGTGGGGACGGACCCTGGGCCGATACTGGTTGGATGGATGTATCCATCTGTTAATGCTCAGTAAGTGTATAGCTGTGGTTTCAGAGAAAAATGTTAACTCTTTTAAGGTTTTTCCCTATACAAGTTTGTGTAAAACATGTGACCTCTGCGGTGGTACCAAAGTTGACCCCATGGTCACGATTTTAACAAACTTGATAGAGAATCATAAGCTTATGGTTCATGCACAATATTAGACCTCTAGCTGTACCTCTAATACTGCATGCAATATATGAGAGCTCTATACCTTGTGTCTCAGAGGAGAAGATGTTTTCATTTTGTATCTATATAATTCTATATAAAACAAGTGATCGCTGGAGCGTGGTCAGATTTAACGTCTGGGTCGCCATTTAAAACTTGGTAGAGGACTAATGGTAAATGCGTAATATTAAACCTCTGTAACACTACAGCCTTGCCATTGTACTTAACCTAATAACAGTTTATAAATGTAACACAATTAGAGTTAAAATACACCCCTCTTATAACTGATCATGCAATGGGAGTTTCCTAATACTGTCCGTTAGTTGTTGGTTAATCATCTGAACAACTGTTATTGTTTACCTGTTCTAAACTATGAATTCTGGGAATTAAGAGGTATTGCCATATTAGTGGAGACCATTCGCTGAAAGGTCTTGTGGGTAATTTATGCATACAATGAGGTAATCACCATGGCGTTAACCTGTAGCTACACAGGTCGATGTCCATATGTGAGGCATGACTAACTGCAGAAAAGCAGTATGGGTAGTCAAGTATAATACTGAGCGCACGGAGAGAGAGTAGAGAGTCTAGAGTCGGTGGTTAAAGAGTGAGAGTCAGTTTCAATACTTGTATCCACAAGATGGATTTCCGCAGTATAAAACAGGGTGTGGGATAAGTTAAACTATACTATGTAAGCCAGTATGAAGATTTGGACATTTGAAAGTTTCTAAATACTATTATATTTTGCGAACCTAAGACATTTAATAATAGGGAATATTTAATTAAGTAATCAACAAATGGAAGTACTGAAAACCACTATACTAAACGGATATATATAACAGGATGTTCATAGCGTATTATGAATGTGTAATTATTCGGACTGTTTTATATGTACCAATAAATTATGGAAATCACAACGCGAAGTCAGGACCTTGTTATTAAATGTACCAAGCATAGCATACGACCCCGTAGTGCTACACCTCTAGCTCATGTAGTTTCAAAGAAGAAGATTTGTTTAAGATTTTCCAATACAACATTATGTAAAACCGTGACTCCTGGGCCGAATTTGACCCCAGGGTCATCATTTGAACAAACTTGGCAGTGAACCATAAGCTGATACTACAGGCTATATATGAAAGCTCTGTGCCTTGAGTTTTTAGAGAAGAACATGTTTCAATACATATGACCAAGTAACAAAGACATGAAGTGAGACAATCACATAAAGTTAACTGAGGTTAAGTTACCTAACCAAAGTTAAGTTTGGGGAAAATAATGCAAAATGTGACCATGACATTGGTAATTTGTTGTCGTTCAGTGATGTCCACCAATGCCAACAATATATATGACCAAGTATCAAACAAAGAAATTAAAGTTAAAAAAAATGATGACGCAAAACATGACCTTGGCATTTTTTTGTCGTTCAGCGATGTCCACCAATGCCAACAATGCATATGACCAAGTATCAAAGACGTAAAGTGAGGCATTCACATAAAGTTAACTGAGGTTAAGTTACTTAACCAATGTTAAGTTACCTAACCAAGGTTAAGTTTGGGGACAATAAGCAAAATATGACCTTGACCTTGATAATTTGTGTCGTTCAGTGATGTCCACCAATGCCAACAATACATATGACCAAGTATCAAATAAAGAAAATGAGGCAATCACATGTATACAGTTAACTGAGGTTAAGTTACCTAATTAAGGTTAAGTTACCTAACCAAGGCTAAGGTTTGGGAAAATAACGCAAAATATGACCTAGACCTTGGTAATTAGAATGTGTAGTTTCTGATGTTTCGGAAGAACCATCTGCTATAGATACTTGTAATGTTATTGATTCTCCCGATCGTTCAGAAACAACATGTAAATCGAAAGACAGCTATTCCATAGAAAGTGTAGTTTCTGATAGATTGGAAGCTTCTAATACATTGTTTCATACTTCTGACAAAAAAAGTGCTTATAACTTTGCAAATAATAACAGAATGCGTAATAGAAAAAACTAACAGCAAACAGAAAATGAAACATTCCGATGGAAAGGGTCATGTTAACTTTAAGAAAATTATATCCACTATTGGGACCCCTAGTTATCCACGTCAAAACGGTATACCGGTTCGAGTCACCGCACGTGAGGCTGCTTATGATACACGTGCCCAATATGATTATGAGGAAGATTTTAGCGTATACGTGCGTAAACGGACAAAACGTTTCTACGTAGGCGGATTTCAAAATACTATAAATAAAGACAAGATTGCGCGATATGTGTCTCGTCGGGGTCCAAAAGTAACTAAATTAAATGTATTTTCATCTCGACGGTTCCCTGATGAGGTTGTTATACAACTTAATGTTGAGGCAAACGATGAATGTAACCTATTGGAAGATATCGGTTTTTGGCCCCGCCATGTTGTCTGCAAACCCTGGGTATCCCAAAATGAGAAAAAGAAATTGGGCGATCAGCAGCATGGGTCATGGTATAACCGTAATTTGCAGCGATATAGTTGGCACAATGACAGTAATTCTCAAGATACCCTTGTACATGACAATTACTACCAGTATTTAGAAATGGATTAGTGTAGCCCTTACGTTGTACATAAAACATCGAATTAAAATATGCAGTGTTTCAAACAATTACATTTTTTATCCTGGAACGTAACGGGCCTGATGTCAAGTAGTACTTACCTTTGTAACTCACTTAAGACCCATGCTATAGACTTATGTGGGCTGTCCGAGCACTGGCTATACAGTCATAACTTACATTTTATAGATCTAATAGACAGCAATTATAAATCTCATGCTGTTTCTGATTTTAGTTTAAATACTCCAAGTAATAGACGGGTTGGAAAAGGCGGTGTTGCAATAATGTGGCATGTCAAACATGACCAGTTCATTACGCCGTTAAGCATTGATGATGACAGAATAGTTGGTGTGCAATTTCAAGCTGCCAAAGATCAATATATTTTTGTCTTTCCAGTGTACCCTCCGTGTCGAAACCACTCGATTAGGGCATATAAAGACTACATTGATAAATTATATAACTTATGGAGTCTGTACTCGGAAAACGGTATGGTAATATTTATGGGGGACTTTAATGCAAAATGCCAGAGCGATAGCATTCTTGAAGGCAGAGATCTCTATTTTAAGCAATTATTGACTGATACAAATTGTATCACTATCAATACTTTAGATACATGTAAAGGTGCCAAAACATCTTTTGTGTCATATGATGAAAGTTGCGAATCGTTGATTGATTATATTTTAATTCCTATTGAACGCGAGTATACCGTGTCGTACTGCGAAATTGTAGATGATGACTGCTTAAATATATCGAGGCATAGACCAATAACATGTACTTTAAACGTGCCAGTTTTACCCTTATGTACTGATGAGCCAAATAAGCGTGACTTTGGGACTAACTGGAGAAAAGTTACGCAACGTGAATTAGGTGATTATCAGCATATGTTGAATAATTCACATGACCTGATAAATGCACAATCTGCAACTCTTTCTAATAAAGCGGATATTGATCAAATGTATAACCTTATTGTTAATACCGTGGTCCAGTCTTCGGGGACTTGTTTTAAAACGTCAAAGTTTAGGCATTTTCTCAAACCGTATTGGAATAAAACTCTCTCAGAGGCACATAAAATAATGAAAGTTAAGCGAATGTCATGGTTAAACGACGGTAGGCCGAGTTCTAGTGACTCATTTAGTTATGTGTATTATAAACAAGCAAAGCGACACTTTAGGAAGCTGCATAGAGTCTATTCTCAACAATATTTAAATAAATTAGACGAAGAAATCAATAAATCCGCGGAAATAGACAACGAACAATTCTGGAGATTAGTACAAACGCGACAAAAACAATCAAACAGTAGAGCGGGCGCTGAACTGAAATTTAACGGTGTTATTTATAGGGATCAACAGGGCATAACAGATCAATGGCAGAAATATTTTGAAGTGTTATATACGCCAACGAAAATCCAAAAGATGATATCGAATGGAAAAAATATATAGATACTAAAGTAAATGCGATTTTATCCGATTTTAAAACCACTACTTCATGTACACAAGTAAATGATGTAGAGTTTCCTTTTGCGGATGTTAAGACAGCAATACTTTCATGTAAACGTGGTAAAGCGTGTGGTATTGATAATGTATATTATGAGCACTTTATATATGGTGGCGACATTATAGTCGATGTACTGGCAAACCTTTATACAGCCATGCTAAAATTGTCATAATTTTATACACCATTGTCCATGAACAATGGCATCATAATAACGCTTCATAAAGGTGGGAGAAAGCGTAAAGATGATCAAAATAATTATAGGGCAATAACCTTATCCCCAACCATACTAAAAATATACGAAGTGATTTTACTAAGTCGTTCGAAGTCGAAAATCTTGTCAAAAATAAGCTGTCAACAGGGGGGGTTTCAAGAGCAACTGGGAAGTACAATGACAGCGTTCTCTTTGAGAGAATGTATTCTATATGGTAAAGAAAATAATAGCAAAGTGTTTGCCTGTTTCTTAGATTCTAGACAAGCTTTTGATATTTTATGGCATGACGCTCTTTTTTATAAGCTTCATGACATGAACATAGATACTAAAACATTTTTATCTTTTGTTGATATATACCGCAACATGAAGAGTTGCGTACGGAATCGAAGTTGTATCTCTAAATGGTTTAATGTCTTGCAGGGTACCAGGCAAGGTGGTAAAAGCTCACCATTGTTGTATTTATTGTTTATAGATGGTCTAATCAAAGAGCTGGAACAAAGCGGTTATGGGCTATGTATTTTTAACCTAAACGCTGGTTCACCTACAGTAGCTGACGACATGGTGTTAGTTTCATTTTCTAAATGCGGTCTTGATAACATGCTTGGTTAATGGTTTAAACATATTTTATTGCATTTTTTAACAAAGTATGCAAATGGGTCGGGCCACAAGTTCTTACAACATTAGTTACGGCCCTTCCCAATACAATTTTAATTACAAAGAGCAATTTTAATGTTATGGCTATAGTAAACATATTAAGTAACAGTGAATACAGAAACTAAATGAATTAAAGTTTACAAATGTAGACGTAAACAGTTGTCACAATAGTTGGGTGAAAGAAAAGAAAAAAAAAAGAAAAGAAGGAGGAGAAGACGACAGAATATAACATGCTTAGTATATGTAACAGATATGCCATGAAATGGCGATTCGAATATAATTCACAAAAATGCGCCGTTATAGTCTTCAATGAATTAAATTCTGATTTTAAAAGAGCTGATAGACGCTGGCTGCTTGGTGATCAAACCATTGATGAAGTAGAACAGTATACTCATCTAGGTATTATTTGTGACAAGTATTTGAGCATCGAACAAAATGTAAAGGAGTCGAATACGAAATTAAGAGGTACTTTCTTAAGCCTGATTAATAGTGGGCTCCATCCAAATGGCCTTAACCCTTCAACGTCACTAACAATTTATATGTCTGTTGTTCTGCCAAAATCACTGTTCGGGTGTGAGCTGTGGAACACTTTATCAATTTCTGACTTAAATCTGTTGGAACGTGGGCATCGGTTTTGCATTAAATTTATACAAAAGTTACCCCCGTATACTCGGACAGACATGGCGTTAAGCGCACTTGGTCTTACGTCAATTGAATCTGAAATTGATTATAAAAAACTACAATTCTTCGCTCAGTTATGCAGATTACCTTGTAAGTATATAGCGAAACAAATTTTTGTAAACAGATTATTGAGATATTTGAATAATGACAAGCAAACGCATGGTTTTATTCCTGATATATACAGGTTACTGGTCAAATATGAGTTATCTAGTAACTTGCATATATTTGTTAGCAGCTCAAGTTTTCCATCAATGGTACCTGTTTTACTGTATGATAGTTGTTATCTTGTGTTTCGTTTCGACAAGGGTCATGCAATTATGGTTAAGCTTTTTGTTAAACCCAACAGGCAGCTGACGTTGTTAGGATGTCGTGTCGCATGCTGGGAATGCTATTTATGTTTTTTCTATAGATAAATATAGATATATAAATAATTGAGATTTTAAGTACTAAACAATAGAAAATGTAATGTTCACAACTTTCAATAGTGCTCCACACCTTGTTTTAAATCTCAATATTATTGTTTATAGGATTGATGCATAATCAGTTATGTAATATGTTATACTACTTTAAACTGAGTATATTGTACCAGTTTGGCATCTTGTGTTTCGTTTCGACAAGAGTCATGCATATGGTAATACATATCAATATATATAGTTTGTTTACATAGTTTTATTAAAACTCTATACTCATAACTAATTGAGCCTGATAGAAAAATATTCAGTAACACTACATGTATTGCGTGATGTATATATTTTTGTTCTATATATGTACATATATGTTGACTTTCGTCTATGTTAACTTTTGAATTTGTATTGTATGTTATAATTATATGTATATGCTCTCCTACATCTTGGAGGAAAATAAAGAATCTATCTATCGTGGGCGAGACAAAAACGGTTATGGTCATTCAATTTATTACATCTTCCGTAAAACAAGGATATATGTCGACATGTACACGTCAACAACTACATGTGTATATTATCGTGCCGTTTTAATCTATATCGATACGTCTTTTTGTTATTACACCATAATTGTCATTGACAAAGAATATTGTTTACATTATCTAAACACACATAAGAATATATACAGCGACCAAGTCGTTATCTTGAGATGTCTTAACACTATATATTACGTTAAAAGGACATATATTATAGAATGATCACATCATCTGGGGGGTGTATTAAAACTTCCATAAGATCGCCTCCAGTCTCTTTAATATCATAACATTTACTAACACTTACATAATGATAATGAACAGTATACTGAACATAAATCCTGCAACAACCATTGAATATTGTTGGAATATCAATATTTAATAAATTGACATGAACCTGTCGAACCTATGTGGAAAAATGGACCGGCCTTTGCGATACAAATTAGCAGATAGCAAGATAGAAAACAAAATCGGGCGGACCACAACGTCCGGTTAGATTTTCTTCATAACTTGCATAAAAGGACTGGAGGCGATCTGGAAGCATTATGGGTATCAATCCAGATACAAATACAACCATCATAACGTGATTCAAATTCACTGTGTGTACACACTCATCTAGGACCCATTATTCGACGATTTAATTATTGCTAATGAAATAGTTTGGTCTGGAAAACTAGACGACTCGGTTAGTTTTGTCGCAGAAATCATAATAATAATCCGTCGTAATTTATATGATGCTTCAAGGCTCTGTCATGATACGATGAGCCAACACACTTAACGAGTAGATTGAGAAGGTCACCTTGCTTTAAAACAATGGGGGCTTATATAAGTGCCTAGACTGTTAATTATCTTGTTTACCACAAAATGCTGAGATTTGTACTCAGGCTAGATTGAACAGCTTTGAAAGAGTTAATATGTGCAATATACTTATGTCCACCTGGCCGTCAGTACTGTACGTAATTATTAGGATACTAGTATATAAATGTGGCGGGAGCCAGCATTCATCAGGGGAGTTAGATTAGATTGAGTTCAGAGCTAGATAGACTGAAGGTTTTGCTTGGTGTGTCCCGGTCGGCGGCGAGACCCGGTTTTTAGATAAGCTAAGTTGCACACAGTTTAATAAGACGATTTATTCGAAGTCACATATTTTACTCTGGTTTCTAATGTGTATATTGTGAAAGGATAAACGCAGTAGTTAGTAGTTTAATAAAATATATATTAAAGACAATTACTTGCGTTAGATATATCACGTCACTATAGTACAACAATAATTACTCTTCTAGATGGCCTCCAGCTCATGTAACAATCAATAATATTACGTGTTGGAATAGTTCAAAGCAAATTGTTTTGCATATAACTAACTGTTGATTATGATTTTTTTTCAATAATATATCTTGGTTTTTGTAAAACACGCGGCGTCACTTTCGTTTTTCTTCATGAATTGAGTTTGTTCAATCATTACTATTAATTATAAGAATATTACAAAGCAGTTTTTGCATATTATTAACTGTTGATTATATTTCACCAATAATGTATATATAAGTAGGGTAAAATAACGAAGAAAAGTTGAAACTCAAAATTGTATTTGAATACATGTATATGCAAGCAGGCTTAAGGTAAAAATGATACTGGATTAATAGTATTTGTACGCAGTTCATACGCCAACACCGTGGAATGATAAACTAAACCGGAAATAAAAGACAGCTGACTGCAAGGACACGTTTATTAAAGTAAGTAGTGTTTACTCGCTCTGCATACAGTTGATTGATTGTTTGTGTGTGTGTTTGTTTGTTTGAATAGTGTTTTATGTCAGTTTTAGCACCTGTTAGGCCATATATGACGGTCGATATTGTTTGTGGTAGAGAAAGAACACCTCATTTTTCTGTGTAGAATCGGTACTGAGAGTACAGTACTGACAGTACTGTACACCTACCCCATCTTCTAACTTGACCAAGACGAGCTCCCTGTTGATGTGTATGTACGATGACTCAAATCAAAGTGTTTAACAGCATACACATGTTTTAAAGCAATTGTCTGGTAACATAGTAAGTGCTATATACGGACATCCAGTTTTGTTTAATAATAAGTAACACAATGGTAGTTATTAAAGGCACACATGGCAATCTTGATTTGTTTTTTAAACTCGCGACTTCCCGTTAGTTTTGCTACTTATTTCCATTTTAAAATCAGTATTAATAATTATGTAAATATTTCAAAGCATTTTATTTTTTTTACACATTGTGAATATTTTGCAACAATACTAACTTGTGGTAGTAAATACACGAACAACTGAAAACTCAAAATTGTATTTAACTATATGCAAGCAGTTTTAAATCCAACATGATACTATATTAATAAGTCTAGGTGATAATTTGTATGCTTGATAAATAATTCAAGATTGCCGTGTGTCCCTTTAACAGCGTGGTTAATCATGCATATGGGTTGTATCTAGGTCAGTGTAGATTAGCCTTCGTCAGAGATACGGTGTGTATCACACTCTATGAAAATGAACTACAACAAATCCTGGATGGAAAATTGTCAACTTTAAAAGTACACTCGGCAATCTTGATTTTTTTCCGTTAGTTTATCTACATTACTTGCATATTTGCAGTTCATTATTAATAATTATTCAGATTGTTTAGTGCAATTTGTTTTCTTCATATAACTGCAAAAATTAGTTTAGTACGTCCTTGTGTACATTTAGCTTAAAGAAATTGAATACTATTTCATTATGTGAAGTATTATAAATCATTTGCATGACATAGGGTGATCTTCTCTTCCATTACTTAGTTGTGATCCAATGTAAGTATCAGAGATATGTCCAATTGAGTTAAAACAAGGTATTTCATAATTAACAAACACCAGTATGATAAAGAGCATGATTAAACGTCACTAAATAACAGTTCTGGGTATCAAGTTATAAAAAACGGAAAATCAATGGAACCAAAGTTTTAAAAAATTGAAATGATCTCCCTTTACATTCAAATAAGAACGAAATTATAATGTTTGTAAAGCAGGTAGATTAAAACATTTAGTTATTTTTTTCGCAGATATCGTTTCAAACACAGTGCCCTGCATATATCTGCTAATTATGTTAATTATATTGTTAATGACCTCTGTCACGCATAGCCTAGAATATGCGCAAATGAATTTGCCATGCAATTTACTTGCTAAACTTATTTTTATCGATATATTACTAACTGTCGGTTATAGTGTACCAATAATATACTAAAAAGCTAAGGTATGACAAGGTAGAATAACGAAGAAAATTTGGATGAATAAATCCATGAGCTAATTTTCATTCTTAAACCTTCTTCAATATTACCGTTACTTGTGCCCTATAACCAGTGGATGTTAGAGTATTTGTAAGGATTCTTATTGCTGTGTATATATATGCAAATGCGTCAATACCTGGCATCAATATCGTATAAAAACACCGACAGTAATTTTTAAAACCTGACCTGCATTGTCGCCATACCCTCTAAAGCAATCTAATGTACCTTTAAAACACAATCTCTGTCCCAGCGATACTCTTTAAAACAACCGACATAACATTTCCCTTTAAAAAGCCCCATTTTCGTAACAGTAGTCAATATGACAAGAATTTAAATCATTTTTTACTTACATAATTTGTCATTAAAGGGACACTGTCTGAAAGTAAGGATATTTTGATCATAAGCAAATAACTGTCTGATTTTTATTCAGTGAAATGTATAAGTAAGTAAGTAAGTAAGTAAGTAAGTAAGAAAATAGTTTATTAACGTGACATGTGCATATACAATTCAAAATCAAACATATATGAAATAACTGGAAATTAAGCACCCGACCCAACGGACCTATAAGTCACTATCTATAAATAATAATATTAAGTAATCGCATGATATAAATATCAATTGTTATGTAAATTGAATAAATCAATAATAAATAGTTCAGTGGATATTAATATGATTGCACATTTATAGCAATGACATTATTCTTGATAATACAATAAGTTATGTAACAGTATAAGTTGAGTTGCGTCTCTTAAGAAAAGCTTTAAATAAGTATTTTGCAACTTTCCTCTGATGAGTAAGCATAATACATTTAAGTTTCTCTTTCTTATCCAAAGTTAAAAAGTCTCTGTTATGTAGAGTTGTATTAAATATAGTACAGTCTATAAAAAGATCAGTCTAGTAAGAAACGGAGTTCATCTTCAACAGCATTATCATTACAATATCTACAAAGGCTCTGGTTTTGATTTTCGCCGACGTATCTCCCAGTTTCAATTCTAATTGGTAGTATACCACAACGAGACGTGGAGACGTGAGCATAGGGCCAAATACGTATGTAGTAATAAATTCGTTAATTTGAAGAAAAACACACGATTTTTTCTGATTATTTTTTTGCATCCCTATTAAATTCCGTCAAAATATCTTGTTCGTCGAATATGCAACAGAAACACATTATGATGGTTTCATTCGTATTTGGATCAACATCCAATATTCTCCTAAATCGCGTCTAGTCACTTTAACTGTTGCGAAAAAGTTTTATCATTGCATAACCTCTCTTTCAGATGCAGTTAACACAGTTGTAACAACAGTATATTCATTGCAATACCTCCCTTTCATAGAGTTACTACTGTTGCGACAAAAGTATATGCATTGCATTATCTCCATTTCAGATACAGTTAACACTGTTGTGACAAAAGTATATTCATTGCATTACCTCCCTTTTATGTAGTTAACAGTGTTGTGACAAAAGTATATTCAACGCATTACCTCCCTTCCAGATGCAGTTAACACTGGTGTGACAACAGTATATGCAAAAAGTTGCATTACCTCTATTTCATGTAGTTAACACTGTTGTGACGGAAGTATATGCGTTGCATTACCTCCCTTACAGATGCAGTTAACACTGTTGTGACAGAAGTATATTCATTGCAACACTGTTGTGACAGAAGTATATTCATTGCATTACTTCCCTTTCATGTAAGTAACACTGTTGTAACAAAAGTATCTTCATTGCATTACCCCACTTTCATGGAGTTGACACTACTGTGACAAAAGTATATTCATTGCATTACCTCCCTTTCAGCACGCATATGGATTACATTACCTCCCTTTTATGGAGTTAACTTTATTGTGACAAACGTATATTTATTGCATTACCTCCCTTTCAGATGAAGTATGTGAGTACCAGAGGTGGGGTGAAGGATTTGTCATTTGAACAGGCTTTGTTCACAGGATATGCCGCTGACGGTGGCATTTTGCTGCCCGACGAAATACCCTCTGTGACACTGGAAGAACTGAAAAGCTGGAAGGATCTTGGGTTTGCAGACTTGGCAAAAAAGATCCTACCCCTGTTTATTCCAAAGGATGAGATACCTTTGCTGGACCTAGAAGGTATATAAGTAATCCTGAATTACATGGTAATATATGATCTCTTCATGGTGAAAATGTAATAATAATTACAATCTCGAAACAAAAACTCCGGATAATTTCGAATAAACTTTAGTTTTTAAAGATGGGGTTACTACTCTTCTGGCCTGCTTAATACGTTTATATGGTATATAGAGTTATATACATGTAACTCGTCGTCAGTATGGTTAGAAACGGTATACATATGTTGTAAAATGTGCCTGTTGATGGCGGGATAGAGACTTTAGCCGTTATCTCAACTGTTATCTCTGTTGATGGCTGTATATGGACTTTAACTGTTATCTCAACTGTTATCTCTGTTGATGGCTGTATATGGACTTTAACTGTTATCTTTCCCGAAATCTAAAACATCTATAAAACTATGTATCTATAAATCGACATGAAGCAGTTAGGCGTATGACGTATATGCATATCACATTGACCTTGATTTGTATTTAATGTTTCCGATTATGTTTCGATTTAGAAATGTGTGACATCTCTCATTAAAAACAACAACACACAAGTTATATTCCTTTTAGAATTAATTTAATTTATGTAGTTTAATTCACGATATTTAAATTTAAATATGAATACAGTTTACGTCACCGCAGAACAATAGTTGTTGCACAGCGCCAAGACGGAGATGAACTTCCTGCTCCCAAGCATCGTTTACATTGAGATAAGACATGATGATTTGATTAAGAAACTTCCGACAGTTAACACCCTATTAGTCACCTTTTACGATCATGTAAGGGTTTGGCGGTGGTATACATACACAGGGCTTTGTATTTTGGATCTGCTACATGCCTGCATACCAGTTAAGACTAATAATTAATTTTGCAGGTCTTATCGACAAGGCGTTCAACACATTCACCTGCCCCGAAATAGCCCCAATAAGTCGCCTAAAAGATGACCTCAATATTCTGGAACTGTTTCACGGGCGAACCTGGGCATTCAAAGATGTTGCTTTGTCGTGTGTGGGACAGCTGTACAACTATTTCTGCTCCAGAAATAAAACGCATTACACTATTGTAGTAGGTAGGTTTTTTCACTTTCTCTACAGCAACTATGTTGTATACCCGTTAAGAAGTAGTTTCCATCTGCACGCAGTTCTACATATGCATACTTTTTATGTTGCCAGGTACATCCGGTGATACCGGAAGTGCAGCTATCGAGGCCGTCCGTGGACTGAAATGGGTTGACATAGTCGTGTTGTTACCAAGGGGACGGTGTTCCAAAATACAAGAACAACAGATGACGACGGCCATTGCCGACAACGTCCACGTGGTCAGAGGTGTAGTATATGCCATTTATATGTAGGCCATAATCGAACCCACACCTATTATTTATATATTAGTTTGCAGCGTCGATATTAATGATTGACTGGTGATTACGAGACTATTGTTCTGTATATGAATCCAACTGTTCATGTTTGAGTTTGTTTGGATTAAAATGTGTCGATTAGTATGGTTTTAGTCGCATGCCGCAACTTAAAATCGGGTGGTGGTCTTTCTCATTTTGAAACCAGCCACAACATAAATTGGAATACAAATACTGGATGATCAATGCAAATACTGTTTTACTTGGCAGGTCACCAGAAGAGTTTACTTGCATGTGTGATGTGTGTGTGTGTGTGTGATGTGTGTGTGTGTGTGTGTGTGTGTGTGTGTGTGTGTGTGTGTGGGTGTGTGTGGGTGTGGGTGTGGGTGTGGGTGTGGGTGTGGGGGTGGGGGTGGGGGTGGGGGTGGGGGTGTGGGTGTGGGTGTGGGGTCTAACGTCTCTTTTACGTCCCTGTGGCTGGGATAGTGAGGATGCTGCGTCTAAAAGGTTCTCGCTTCTCACCGCTGCGGGTTCGAATCCCACTGGGAGCTGGACTTGTCAAGTGAGAAAGTGCCAAAACTTACGGATGGCGGGAGGTATACAGTACTGGTTCTACTTATGAATAATGAGGTGGTCTGCCTTTTCCACACAAAATCGACCGTCACATATGGCTAACATGTGCTGAAATGACGTAAAACACTATTCAAACAAACAAACAAACAAACGCTTTTAACAATATTCCAGTCGTATCACGAATGTGTCTATTTGTAGCAATGAGCTCGTTCTGCTTCAGTGGAATACCACGCCGTAGTCAAATGGCTCAGTCACATTATGACCCAGTCACATTATACGGACACTGGACCGAACAGTCCTAGCGCTACCCTTTATATGCTGAAGGCCAAGCAAGGAAGCGTGCAGTACCATTTTTATATTTAGTATTTTGTGTGACCCGGTCGAGGATTGAACCAACGACCTCCTACCTGTGAGGCGGGCGCTCTATCGTTACGCCACCGCCACTATAACATCAGAAGAGCTTTTCTTTTCTGTGAAACCATGTTTCACGAACAAATGCATATCCCTTTTACTTTTTAGTGGATGGCACGTCAGATGAACTGGACGTTATAATCAAGCCTTGTTTTATGGACAAAGAGTTTAACGATCGGCACCGCCTGACAAGCATCAACTCCATCAACTGGGCCAGAATCATGGTGCAGATCGTGCATTATTTCTACGCTTATCTCAAGGTAGACTGTGCATTATTTCTACGCTTATCACAAGGTAGACCGTGAATTATTTCTACGCTTATCTCAAGGCAGATTGTGCATTATTTCTACCCTTATCTCAACGTAGACTGTGCATTATTTCTACTTTTATCTCAAGTTAGACTGTGCATTATTTCCTCGCTTATCTCAAGGTAGACTGTGCATTATTTCCACGGTTATCTCAAGGTAGACTGTGAATTATTGCTACGTTTATCTCAAGGTAGACTGTGCATTATTTCTACGCTTATCATTATTTCTACGCTTATCTCAAGGTAGTCCGTGCATTATTTCTATGCTTATCTCAAGGTAGGCCGTACATTATTTTTGCGCCTATCTCAAGGTAGGCTTTGCATTATTTTACTCATATCTCATTGCAATGGACAGATAATTAGATTTAAATTATATGTGACAATATTTAAAGGTACACATTTGGTGTTGAATGAAAATAAATTGCGTAAGTCTTTATTTAATAGTGTTCTACAGTTGTCTCTACATTGGCTTAATATAAGTATAGAACACCATAAGTACATATAGCACATACATCACGTATGGATATGAATTTAAAGGACACTCTCATAAATTTAACTACGGCTGCAAATTATGATATATCCAATATGATTATCTGAGTTTTATTTTAGATGTGCCCGACTTGCGACAAGACGGTGGAGATAGTAATACCTACAGGTGCTTGTGGTAATGTCACGTGTAAGTGCAATTTGTCTACCCACCATGCCACGCTAGGTTTATAGCAACCTGTGCCACGCGTCTTTCCATCATGCCACGCGAGGTTTATAGCAACATGTGTCACGTGTAAATGCAATTTGTCTTGCCAGGTTTATAGCAACATGTGCCACGTGTTTTCCCGCCATGCCACGTGAGGTCTATATAGTAACCTGTGTCACGTGTAAGTGCAATTTGTCTTTCCGTCTGGCGACGTGAGGATTATAGCAACATGTGTCACACGTCTTCCCACTTTGCCACGGGAGGTTTATAGTAACATGTGTCACGGGTAAATGCAATGTGTCTTCCCGCCTTGCCACGCGATGTGTATATATAAACCAGTCTCAAAAATTAAATTTTCTCGGACTTTGGCTTTGAAGGAGAGCAACTTTGATGTCAAAATAAACAGAACTAACGACTTTCAATTAATTTTTCAATTAGGGGGGTGTTTTCATGGCAGAGTCATGTCATGGCTGATGGGAAACTTCATCGTTATCTTTTAATTCTCTGAGTTTTAATTCTCTGAGTTTGCTGTCCCAGTATAGGCCTAACATTATTGTTAAGAGGACGCGAAACCCCGTTTAATTTGATTTCAATGTTATGGAATTGTAGATCGGATGGTGAGTTTGAAGAACGTTACTTTTTGGTATAAATATGCTTATAATGTGCATTTTGTAAAATGTGTAAGATTGGTTTTGTATTAGACAATTTTTTTTAATAATCCCCAGAGATGTTATTATTATTATAACGTCATAATTTAAACGTAGCTGTATCGAATTGCAGCTATCTTTAATATTTCTTCTACTACAGCCGGTTGCATTGCCAAAGCGATGGGTTTGAACATCCAGATGGTGTGTGCTGTCACGTGTAACGACATTGTGTCACGTGCGGTTTCACGTGGTGACTTCAGTATGGCCCCCGACGTGACACCCACCCTGGCACCAGCTATGGATATTCAGGTACAGGGGCCAGCAAGGGAGAATAAAGCATCACTGTTTTGAAACAATGACTTCCTTGTTTGAAATGTGAAAGAGGAATAAACGTGTTTCTGACAAAACCGGTCAGTATGATAAAAACGGAAAATGCAAAACCGATCATCTGTGACGTCATTTATACAAGTTGACGTTTTTACTCATTTCCTCAAATATTAATTATATGTTACCTGTCTAAAGATAAGACATTTAATAAGGCAAACTCACACATCTCCTAAATATTTAATAATGTTCTTATACCATTCGTTCATAAAAACTGTTTGTCTATACATTTACAGATAGATAGATTCTTTATTTCCTCCAATGTACAGGAGAGCATATACATATAATTGTAACATATAATACAAATTCAAAGTTTAACATTAGCGAACGTTAACATATATCTATATATATAATGGATCAAGGCTATATACATACATCAATACATGTTGATTAAAGATTATTTTACAATTAGACTATAGATGAGTTCAGAATTTGAGATAAATACTATTTATATGAATCATATTTTGCTATGTATTACCATATGCATGACTCTTGCCGAAACGAAACACAAGAAGACAAAATGGTGCAATATACTCATAACCTTATATATTAACATGTATCATATTTATGACTCTTGCCGAAACGAAACTCAAGATGTAAAAATGTTACAGTTTACTCAGCTTAAATTAGTTAAACATGTATCATATTTATGACTCTTGGCGAAACGAAACTCAAGATGTAAAAAATGTTACAGTTTACTCAGCTTAAATTAGTTCATGCCTACTCTCATAATTAATAATATAGACTTATTAAACATAGTAGGAACCACTATTGAAAATATTATTTCATTTTCTATAATAAAACACATAAAATCTAAAGTATTTATGTAGTAATGTATATCTACACAAAATAATTAAAAAATATTCCCAGCATTCAAAACGGAGTCGTAATATCGTCAGCTGCCTGCTGGCATTACTGAAAAAGACACTTAACCATTATCTATTTTAAATACACTTATAGTAATTAATTACACCTTCGTGACAATAAGCTGCATTACTATGTATAATTAAAAATAGTATGAACCATTTTTACAATAATAGCCAACATGTTATCAGTTTCAGATTCAATTGTCGAAAAGTGTTTGAATCCTAATAATAATATGCATATCTGATCTCGAGGACCTTTAAGAATAAACTCTTTGTATGACTTTAATCCAATATTTTGTATTAATGCATTCCACAGTTTTTGTCTCGCGGAGTCATTAACTGAACAGTAATGCATAATATGTAATAATAAGTTGTCTACTAACAAATTACACATTTTACACTTTTCAGAGCGACTAAAAGAGAACAGTTTTCCAAGTATTAATATTGCAGTATAGCAATGTTTCTTTAAATCAGGTCTTTCCCTGCTTAGTTTCCAAATATCACTTGGTTCCAAATTGTTAAATAAACAATAGCATGGTATTTCATTTAACTTAAGGCCTATACTGAGCCCACAGTGTGTTCTATTTGTTCTATTTGTTGTCTGACCACCACGCAAAAGTGCGAAAATCATATACTTTATATCTAAACGAGTGGTATATATACTCGGTAAAAAAAGTTTTGGACCAGGGCATATCATGGCGCATAAAAAGAAAACCAGTTGACGGATTTTATTATTATCCCTTATTATCTCAGTTGATAATTGACAATAGATCAACAATCAACAATAATTATCGTTTACAATGAAAGTTTGCAAAAAATAATAATCTTTTTTTTATTGGTTACTCGAATGTCTGTAACTGTTACTTTTTATGGACTTTGCAACATTTTTTACAGTCCCTTTGTGTGTTCGCGATATTCTCTTAAAATCAAATCTTGTTTGGAATTTAATGTTTCTGGTATCAAATTAACCGGGTAGGATAGACCTTGGGTACTAAAAAAAAGATACTTAAATTCTGTCAACTAGTTTTATTTGTATATGACTTTATATACCCTGGTCCAAAACGTTTTTTACCGAGTATAGTATAATGTAAACGGCATGAGTGACAACATGGCCTTGTGGCCCTCAAACCTCCTCATAATACAACTAATTTCTTCAGATACCATACAATATGGAGCGAATATGTTCGTGTTTAGCAAAGGGGATGTACAACTTGTGTCAAGTTTGATGGCGGAATTTGAAGAAAGGGGAGCAGTTACTGTCCCTGATGCATTGTCTCAAAAGGTGTGTACGCTCTTCTTTACCTTGTTAACAATGCGTTATGGGCAATGTGGCATGACTGCATCATATCATAATGCTAATATTACACATGTGAATAATTAAGGAGTTAAAACTGGTTTTAATCTCGCTACTTAAGAGTTTCAGCCTAGTTTCAGTCGTGCAAACCACACTTCTGGTTGAGTTTCGGCCTAGTTTTATTCGTGCAAACCACACTTCTGGTTGAGTTTCGGCCTAGTTTTATTCGTGCAAACCACACTTCTGGTTGAGTTTCGGCCTAGTTTCATTCGTGCAAACCACACTTCTGGTTGAGTTTCGGCCTAGTTTTATTCGTGCAAACCACACTTCTGGTTGAGTTTCGGCCTAGTTTTATTCGAGCAAAACACACTTCTGATGGAGTTTCAACCTAGTTTCAGTCGTGCTAACCACACCTCTGGTGGAGTTTCAACCTAGTTTTAGTCGTGCAAACCACACTTCTGATGAAGTTTCGGTCTAGTTTCATTCGTGCAAACCACACTTCTGGTGGAGTTTCAACCTAGTTTCAGTCGTGCAAACACTTCTGGGGGAGTGTCATCCTAGTTTCAGTCGTGCAAACCACACTTCTGGTGGAGTTTCAACCTAGTTTCAGTCGTGCAATTCTGGGCCCAGTTGTTCAAAGTTACGTCAACATTTCAAATCTCTCTGAATACAATCTGGAATATCCGATAAATGAATATTTCTACCTGAAATTGAGCATGTGAAAGCATTATGTTAAGAAGAAATGCAAATTAAAAACTTTTAGTAGTACAAAACATATTTTTTATAAGAAAATGTACTTTGAAAGTTTACATTAAGCAAGGATTAAGCTAACCGATCTTTGAACAACTGGACCCATACACATGCTATTTTCTGATTTGTCTGGCTGACAGAGGCTTGAACTCTCCCAGTGGAAACCAGGCCTGCTTAAAACTTCCCGTGGTGTGATGTAACAGGAATGGAAACAGCTTCAGCTCATCACTGTGGTTTGAGCGATTGTAACAAGGCTAAACCACCCACTTGTAAACGATACATATGTAATGTATACGATATGGTTTGTGGGGTTGGAACTAGGATTAATCTCTCCAGTGGTGTGGTGTTCGAAGATGCATCCAGGTTTAAGGTTCCCCAGAAGTGTGGTTTGCACGACTGGAAACTAGACTGAAACTCCACCAGAAGTGTGTTTGCAGGGCTAAAACTAGGCTAACTCCAGCACGTGTATTAAAATACTAAAACAGAGTTAGAGTTAAAGCCTTTATAAGGATACTGTGGTACACACATACTAGAAGTCTCGTCTCGTCATTGCCTTATCGTCGCGGCCGAATAGTTGAGAATGTTTAGCGACGTTGCGTTGTAAACCTTCGCCTCTCACCGCTGCGGGTTCGAATCCCACTGGGAGCTCGACTTGTAAGTGAGGAAGTGTCGATTCTTACGGATGGTCTGCCTCCACCACAAAACAATCGACCATCACATATAACTTTACATGTGTTGAAAATGACGTAAAACGCCATACAAACAAGCAAACTTATCGTCGCGCACAAACGAAAAACAAAATTAAATAGTTATAAAGGAAACTACACCACGTTTATCAAATAGTCCTCTATAATAATAGTCCTAATATTATACGGCTAGTCAGTAATGATTTTGAGAGTGGTAATTTTCTTTATTTGTCATTTCTGTCATTATCATGTATTAATGATCAGTTTCATTTCATCAGCAATAGCTTTACGTGTCGCCATATCATGGACGCTATTTTTAAAGAAACTATCCAGAAAAATAACGGCAAAATTACACACATAATACGTTTATCAAAACTCTATCCAGGTTTTCATGTACCTGTTGATGGCGGGATAGGGACTTTGGCATTGAGTACCAGTCTTACAAATGAAGTATTAGTAATAAAAAAGAGAGTACATTTGCTGTGATAGATGTCTTGCCTCATGTTTGTTTATTTGTTTCACCTCGTGTTGCCACATTGTGAGCTGAATGAATACATTTCTAGATTTCCAAAGCGATTGTTCAGACGTTTGTTGCTTCTGATGAAGACGTGAAGTCAATGATGGCGAAGGTATGGGTGGATAACTCTTACCGTGTCTGTCCACACACAGCTATAGCAGTAGCCTACCACTTTAGTAACAAGTAAGTAGATAAAGTATTTTTAATTAACAGGAAGTATCGTGAATTATTTCGAAATTGCCTTTAGCATGTGTGAATATGATCGATATCTCGTTTTGTTTTGTTTTAAGACATGAATAACTGACATAGTCCCACTCCTTTGTATTGATTTCCACGTGAAATGTCACAAGTGATCGATCTGATATTTCTTTTTAAATAATTAATCTTACGTCGACGTTGGGTCAGTATAGCCGTGAGAATCATGGCTATTATGGTAGTATGTAGGCTATGTACCTATCATAGTCATGCATATTTTGCTTGTCATATAGGTAAGGACCCGCAACGACCCCATCCGCACTGTCCATGTGGTATTTCTGAAGACATCGCGCAATGCCTGCTTAAACAAATGCTGTATTTCAATTGAATAAAACTTAAATCAAACCAAAGAGAAATGTATCACGCCGATCTAGTTTTTTTAACCCAGTGTAATTTTTTCAGATTAGTTCGGTGTTTTCTTTCGAAATCTCTCGCTCTCGTGTGAATATCGTCCGAATCTCGCCCGTATTTGGAAACTTAACAGCCCGAACCGGGGACGTTTGTGATTGGACGTGGAAAAGTTTCAGACGAAAACGCGAGATACTTTTCAAGTAACTTTCTCCGAACATGTCTGAAATTATACAGCAATTCACACAAAAGACCAGATCGGTGTGATATTCTTCTCTGTGATGAGTTTTATGCATGCACGTGTGGTATTTAAGGTGTGTTCAACTGAAATACGGCGGTTGTTTATTCATACAGTGCGTGGTGTCTTCAGAAACCTCGCCGGGAAATTGTGGTTGAAGTTGTCCCAGGTGGTAGGTACATACTACATGTACCATACGAGCCTCGATTCTCACGGCCAGGTTCAATACAGCCAACCCTGAGCATAATTAAGAGACCATCGCCTTTAAGAAACCAACGTATCAGTTCGCACGTTTATTGTTTTAAATTTAAAATCCACCTGCATTAAGAGACAACGTTTGATCTCCGCAGTGGTCTCTTAATACAAGTTAATACAGGTTTGCGTTTATGTGTGTTTAGTCATCGTTAATAAACCATACATCTAATATATGGGCTCTATATCCTCTATATTGTACACATTCTGCAGTATAAAATAAACCAAGATTAAATTTAATTGCATTGCTTTTAAAATTACTTGACAGGAAGCCTGAAAATATTGAGCGCATCTGTTTAGCGACTGCATCCGTCGCCAAGTTTACGGAGGCTGCTTTAGCCGCGGGTCTAACACCGGAAGTTGACGACAGAGTAACTGCTCTTGATTCCATGGAAACGAGATACGAAGACATGGAAAAAGGTCAAGACTGGGGACAAATGCTGAGACAGAAAATTATTTCTATCAGTTTAAAGAATGAATCATCAAACAGTAAATGAATCTACCGACATATTTTCATTGATTGAAATTTAATTAATATTGGCACATTATGCAAAAGAAGTTACTGGACGTCGCTAGTTTTAAGACGGCCGTGTATGGCTTATAATGGACTATCAATTGATGATTAAAAACACTATTGTGTAAACAACTCAAAACAATTTAATTAAGTCGACATCTTCATTACTAAGGGGCAGTTAACCTATAATATTGTACGCTTCTTATATGTGTGTATAAGATCGGTGCATACGAATTATTTTATAAATACACCTCATTGGTTAAGTATACTATATTACATCTGTTTTACGAGCCTTGGAGATCATTCAAGACTGGAGCACTAGCATAGCATTTATAGAAATAAACACACCAGGCCATGAATTGACCAACCATTCTTGAGAATATTCTTAGACTTAAGCCCAAGTATGCAAATTTCAATCACATATATTTTTTATAAGTTTAAAGGATAAACCTTCATAAGAAGCTGCTATGTGTAAATATGATAAAATCTAATGAATAGCAACTTCAAACGATTGTTTATCTATAAAGGTCATGGAACTTTTTTTGAATGAAATTTGAGTACTTGAGTTCAAGTCTAAAATGGTTGGTTGCGGAAACAGCAATGGACTTTCTGCGTCGACTATTTTTGTAAACGTTATAAATAACTGGGCAAATGTCATAGACCCCGAATTGTGCCGCTGCTAGTATTTCACCGTATAAGGCAACATGTTGAACTATGTTTCCACATCAGTTGAAAAATAAACATGGAAAACGATTTGTTAATATATGTCACGTTACTTTATTTTCAAAAGATACTAGGAATGTATATACATTAGGTGACTTTTAGCATTTTAAAATAAAATTATGTTTCTCACCTGCAATCGCACTTGCACGGGCTCTCAATGCAAACACAAAGACACAACTGGGGTATTTAGCTGAGTCTGAGACTTTTCCGTTTTATAAACAATTAATTCGTAATGTAATAAAGTGTAATGAAGACAAACCATTCTCGCTTGTCAAAGTTTCACAACGGTACGACTTACAGTTGTAACTCTGAGATGTTAGAATGAGATAAACGGGGACCGTTATGTTTCTTTTTAAGCCGAAGACATTTCCCAAAAGACAATTGTATACTGGCTGTATACCAGATACCGTCATTTTTATGTTGATTCTTTAATTTACTTAAATCAAAACTAGTCATCTCATAAATATTTTTGCCGGTAGAGTAGCTTACCCCTTTGCCGTAAATGTTCTGTGTTTACATTGTTCTTATTCTCTGTAACAAGTGTCACGTGACCGTTACTAAATATAGACTGAATTGGGCCGGTCGTTGTGAGCCGAATGTAGTAGTTATCGTCATGTTCAGTTTAATACCGAATAATCCATGTTTGCGATGATGAAAACGTGTGTATAGTTATTAATTGAAACATAAATATACCATTGCATATGAATACACCATTGCATATGAATACACAAAAAGAATATCTAGAAAAAAATGATATCTACAATTTAAAATGTTTTTTCAACTGTAGGTATCGGATGTAATTTACTTCACTTCGACGTTCATAATTTAAAAGGAAATAACTGTCCGCAAATTTAAATTGATTGACGTGAACTAGTTGTCATCCTTAGCTGAAAATTGTTAGCACATGCTTTTAGTTTTTTGGGTTCAATGGTTCGACGTAAAAGATCAGCTATTTTAAAAGGAAATTTTCCTGCGCATGCGCATTAGCGATTGATTCCCCCGATTGTGTTTTGTTTATAACGGTATTTATATAGGTAAACGGGTTGGTTTGAGAGTGTATGTTAACATTTCTAAAATATTATTTCCTCTCCAATCGTCTGATGATAGTGTGTGGTGATTTGAGCGTTTTATTGATAATGACGAAATCTGGTGAATGACGATAACTGGTACACAACCAGTAGTGAAAGTAGAAAATGTTAAAGCATTTGAAATATTGAGAATCCGGATTGACGTCAACTTGTTTACTTTGACACTGTATTACAATATATATGCTGTTCACATACCACTATTGAATTGGGGCTTCTAATTGGTTGAAAAAAGTAAAGGGGCTATTAGGGCATATAGTCAGATTGTAAGGTAGATTCTGATTGGATTTAATTATCCAAATCATAACAAATCCCCATAAAACATCCAAAAAACATATTTCCAACATAAAACATGTTCATTTAGGATATTTTGACTGAAATTTGCATTTTTATGGGTACATTGTACTGAGAGTATATTTGCAAAAAGTAAAATTTCTTCACTGCCATTCTGGGGGTGCCCACCTTCAGTGCAGTATTAGAGGCTGAAAGCATTACAATACTCCCAAATTGCTGGTCATTTTTGAGTGTCTCTAAGATAGTTCTTTAAAAAAAGTTAGATTTTATCATCCGTTCTGATATAGGAATAGAGGTTGTAGGCCAAAAGGCTACAATGGAGGTCTATGGGAAATGCAATAGTGGTATATGACCTGCTACTATGAATAGTTGTAGGGTGCCAATAGTGCCCTGAACGTGGCAATGTGTCCGCGGCAAATTTAGGGGCGTCTCAAACAAGTTAATCTTTGATATCGATCAGTAAAGATCGAACGGTAGATTAGAAACAATATTGTGCTTACTATTTTTTCAAGGATAGAAGCAATTAAAGAAATAATATAGACATATATAAGAAATTGATATACACAAATAAGGATTTAATTAATTAATTAACTGGAATAAACCGTTTTAAACAGATGATTATATTATATAAAATGTTTTAACTTGAGTGTCACCTCTATTCAGTAGTTATCGATTTAGTTTTGAAACACGGAAGCAAATTTTAAAACCGAAACGACGACGTCCGGATATTTTGAATTAATTTTACGTAAGTGACTGAGGTTAAATAAAGTTATAAAAAAATAATTCGCGAATACATGGATTATGGCTCGGTTACTCGAGCTGTATTCATAACTTTCATATCCGGGCAATCATTTCCGGGCATTCATATCCGGGCAATCATATCCGGGCATTCATATCCGGGCAATCGTATCCGGGCATTCATATCCGGGCAATCATATCCGGGCATTACTTAAAAGTTTCCAAGATACTGAGATATTCAGGAGGTGAAAATAAGGAATTTATCCTCAGTCTCTATATGAAAAATCAAAATATTTGACAACAATTAAAATATTAAATGTATTCACATTGATGTTTTAAAATAGAAAAAAAATGAAAGAAGATACATAACATTAAACAAGCAAATTTAGCTTTTAATATAATTATCACTACAAATTAATTTATAAAGGGTTAAAGACAGTTAAGCATCATTGATAAACACCGAGGTATCCCTTACCAAAATGTGAAGGTGTATTTAATTGATCGCTGATTGGTCAATTTATGTTGATCACGTATATATATAGTGTGTACAATATGAATACAAAAATAATGTTAATATAATACACATTTTATGACGTATATTACGTAGACTTTTGACAGGACATGTACGCATGGTTGAATTCACACCAGATATCGCGGGATAATTAACACTTCTGGATCCTTATAAAAAACTTCAATAACTGTGTACTTGATGCCTTATGCGTACTCGTAACGTTTACAGTAATGTAGAGTGATAGCAGGAACGTGGTTAAAATAAAAGTAGAATAACTCGAGCGGAGAATTTATACAATGTAAAACTTGCCACTTGTATAGTTGTAAAATATATGGTCGTCTTTGATTTTTTTTCTATATGACAGAGATTGCTCTGGACGGACTAGAATTGGTTTTTGCTTCTTGTCCATGACTACATAACAGTTTTCCAACCCTTTTCTTTTTAATTCTTCCCATATGTACGTCTGTAGATTTGAATCCACTTTCGTAGCGGATATACGGACTGTGTTTTTGAACTCACATGGTTTTGGTTGTTTGTCATACCAGAATGTAAACCCAGCCACATCAAGAATATCCGCACCGATGATGGTCCGCACAATTCCCGTCATGAACACGTCCTCGATACTAAGATACGCGAGATACCGCACTGTGTCGAAAACTCGGGACGCGATGTTTCCTGAAATGACGTATGTGTTACCGCACGCGTATGTAGGATAAACCGCAAACGGATATGCGCTTTTCTTTACCTCCCACTTTCCAGTTCGCATCACTTGCGCATTTTCATGTGTATGGCCGTAGAAATTACCATTCTTGCTAATCGATTTAGGTTTCAAAGTCTTTATCAAGTTATGCACATGGACAAATACGTCCTCGTCGGCCTTTAGTATATATTTAGCGTTCGGACAATACTCGGCCACCCATCGGACACCCATAACCATCTTTCTTGTCAAATTGAAATACGAATCGACGAAGTCGGCTTGTACGACATCTTTATTGGCCTTGTGTTCGTAATCGACGATAACATCTCCAAGAGACTTCTTACTTCTGCCGAATAAAAATACAATCCTCACAGTTTCATTAAGCCTTCCAACTAGTGGCCATACTCCCGGAATTCCTGATTTTCCCCAGGATTGTCTGATAGCTTCACGGAGTTCTATATGAGTATGTACAGATGGAATCAAAATGACCAAGAAAGGACCACTCACGTTTTTGCAGATGTCTTGTCCATTGATGAGAAATGGGAAGTCAAACGGCGACGATCTCGTGTCCAGTGAGTTATTGATTGATATTTCACTGGGCCTTTTGAATGAGTTGTTTTTTAACTTGAATAATTGTAACAGGGCAGTTATATTGAGAGTTTCATCCTGTGGCTTAGGGTTGCTGTTTTCTATAGGTTTGACGAAATGATTATGTAATAGTTTATCATTTATGTTACTTTTATTTGATGATGCGTTATTAAGATTTTTCAGTCCGTCAACTTTAACTTTTAAGTTAGGAAGTGGACGTTTCACCGTTTTCTCTCTTTTGTCCTTCGAAAGCGTTCTAAGGACGACATGGTTAGCAGGTGTTGGTTCGACTTTCTCGTCATTAACTTCCAAATAATGTGTTTTCTCGGTATGTGTATGTAGAAAACCACCGGTAGTAATATGTACAGTTTGCTCCTTCGAACTTAATTTATTTTGTTGTAGTAGCAAAAAGACACACACACTTGTGTAAAGCAACACGCAATATATCACGATTCGGACATTGATCCATCTCTGTAAACGTCGAAACACACGTAAATCCAAACATCTATGTAAACCCATGTGCAGCATCTGAAGTAGAAAAAAAACGGTCACCTTGAACACCATGTATACGTATTACAAGATTATAAATACAGATCATACGCAGGCTAAATGGCAATAGCTGAAAATCTGCATTTGAAACACATTATATAATTATTTTCTCCATATATTCTTATATAAACTGCTGACCGATCGTTACTGTTTTTGCTATATATCTGCAAACCCATTACATTTTAAAGAAATACTACCCGTAAGGTAAACCATGTATAGAGTAGGGCACATTTCCCCTATTGTCATATGTATCATTCCACTATCTCTGCAAGCTTGACACAAACAAATAGTTGATGAGCCGTTTAAAAAATATAATTACATGCTGTTCTTTTTTCCCCTTTAAAATAGAACTACAAAACTTAAAAATAAATGATGGGCTGATATAAACACCATGCACAGTTTAAAAAAATCACCATTTGATAATGAAACTATTAGAAAACTGTTATATTCATTAACAACGATCAGTATATGAAGTTATTAGGTATAATTACATATATAAGTTATAAGGCTTCATGTATTTATTCAATTCAACAGTTAAGTAGGTCCACGAGTATGTTATGTATTATTACATAGTACACGGTTATTATATATTATTACATAGTACACGGTTATTGTATATTATTACATAGTACACGGTTATTGTATATTATTACATAGTACACGGTTATTATATATTATTACATAGTACACGGTTATTGTATATTATTATATAGTACACGGTTATTGTATATTATTACATAGTACACGGGTACACGGTTATTGTATATTATTACATAGTACACGGTTATTGTACATTATTACATAGTACACGGTTATTGTATATTATTACATAGTACACGGTTATTATATATTATTACATAGTACACGGTTATTGTATATTATTACATAGTACACGGTTATTGTATATTATTACATAGTACACGGTTATTGTATATTATTACATAGTACACGGTTATTGTATATTATTACATAGTACACGGGTACACGGTTATTGTATATTATTATATAGTACACGGTTATTGTACATTATTACATAGTACACGGTTATTGTATAGTATTACATAGTACACGGTTATTATATATTATTACATAGTACACGGTTATTGTATATTATTACATAGTACATGGTTATTATAGTATTACATAGTACACGGTTATTGTACATTATTAGATAGTACACGGTTATTGTATATTATTACATAGTACACGGTTATTATATATTATTACATAGTACACGGTTATTGTATATTATTACATAGTACACGGTTATTGTATATTATTACATAGTACACGGTTATTGTATATTATTACATAGTACACGGGTACACGGTTATTATATATTATTATATAGTACACGGTTATTGTACATTATTACATAGTACACGGTTATTGTATATTATTACATAGTACACGGTTATTGTATATTATTACATAGTACATGGTTATTATAGTATTACACAGTACACGGTTATTGTATATTATTACATAGTACACGGTTATTATATATTATTACATAATACACGGTTATTGTATATTATAACATAGTACACGGTTATTATATATTATTACAGAGTACACGGTTATTGTATAGTATTACATAGTACACGGTTATTGTATAGTATTACATAGTACACGGTTATTGTATATTATTACATAGTACACGGTTATTATATATTATTACATAGTACACGGTTATTGTATATTATTACGGTTATTATATATTATTACATAGTACACGGTTATTGTATAGTATTACATAGTACACGGTTATTATATATTATTACATAGTACACGGTTATTATATATTATTACATAGTACACGGTTATTATATATTACTACATACAATAACGCATATACCTAATGTATTTATTACATGCTATGCAGTACAGTTGTTATATAGTATTACATACAATAACGCATATACCTAATGTATTTATTACATGCTATGCAGTACAGTGGTTATATAGTATTACATACAGTAATAATAATAATAATAATAAAGACTTTAGTTACAATAACGCATATACCTAATGTATTTATTACATGCTATGCAGTACAGTTGTTATATAGTATTACATACAATAACGCATATACCTAATGTATTTATTACATGCTATGCAGTACAGTTGTTATATAGTATTACATACAACGCATATACCTAATGTATTTATTACATGCTATGCAGTACAGTTGTTATATAGTATTACATACAATAACGCAAATACCTAATGTATTTATTACATGCTATGCAGTACAGTTGTTATATAGTATTACATACAATAACGCATATACCTACTGTATTTATTACATGCTATACAGTACAGTTGTTATATAGTATTACATACAATAAAGTCATCGTAGTATTACATGCTATACATGTATTATAGTGTAAAATTAATAACTGTATGTGTAAAACATAATACAATCGTATTAGAGACGGTGACATTGTGCTGTTTAATTATTTGTTAATTACCTAACCATGTAATGTAATAATAGTTAAATACAACGTTCGATTAACAGTCCTTTTGTCAATTTATGATTGGTATATAATGGACCAAATTTAAAAAAAATCACACTGTTAAGAGAGTGTGTGTTTAATGGTGTTCAAAGGTGTGAAGGAGTCCACGCGCCGCTCCGTCACGCTTCCTATTATTTGTGGCCCTGAGACATGTTGGTCAATCATATTGTTTAAATGCAATGAGATACGCCCTTTTATTTAATCACAATAAAGGAAATAAAATAATGAAATAAAATATGTTTAAATCAAATATAATTATTTCGCCATAATTTATTGACGTATAATAACATATTGGAATCGGTGAAAGTTAAATTATTTAACTAGCTAGAAGAAATGTTAAATACATTTTATCGTAATAGAAGTTGTGTGCTTTTTTTTATACTTAATTAATGACGGCAATATATGCGTATTTCGAAATATTAAATTTATAGTTGGAAATGCTATTTATTTTTTTAGTTCTCGGTGTGTTCGTGTGTTTTTTTTTTGTGTTTTTTTTACATATTTGCAAATTATTATTATTAATTATTATAATGTTAACCTATAACAACGCTAAAGAATAAAACAAACTACAATCAAGCGAAAAGAAGTTCAATTAATTGTTCAATATACAGGCCTTTTAAACCGAAATTACGGTTTATTTCATACTCCAGCCAACCCCGTTTTCGCTTTTCTTGGAGAACATTTGGGAAACGAAGGCCTAAATTATAACAGATATTTCCACAATAAAAACATATTTCAAAACATGTTTTACTGGGAAAAAAAAAATTACATGTTTAAAACTATCACTTAAATCTATTTTTTTTTTTTTTTTTTTTTTTTTTTTTATATCAGATTAACGCATGAAAAGGACACACAAGCAATAAGTGGTTTATAAGAGCGTTTTCAATAAAATTCATATATTAAAGTTTGCATTATTCTTTCCTTTCTATGATTTTCTTGGTTTCCTCTTCCTATGTCGAGGTTGTGCGAAGACAATCTAAATATGCCGAGAATTATTTTCATTTTTTTCTCAAAGTCGCGTTTTAAAACGACAGCAACATGTTGATTATATCTATACCAACTTGTTTTTTTCATGAAAAGCCAATGAAAGAGTGATTTTCGATTCAACAGATAGAACCGTCTTACTTAATTATTCCGACATATTAGGTAGATCTAGTATTACATAGTTTTCTTTGATAAGCAGAAACTTTAACCATACTCACGGCCTGTGTAGGCGAAACGTAATTAAATGGGCAAATAATGTGCTTTTAATAAAGTGCATTGTCATGCAACCTCGTTAGAAATAATTAAAAATAGTTCAATTGAATTTTCTTACCAAATATTATGGAACCTGGAAAGTATTGCTGAAGTTAAGGACTTCAAATTGTTTTGCAAATAATTAAGTTTATGTTAATCATACGCGATACTTAACTGTAAATTATCTGTTCGTCGCAGATGCGTGAAGCAAAATAAGCATATTAAAACGAAATATAAGTAGGTTTTAAAATTAACATCTTCCTATATACATCATAACACAACTTCTTACTTTGCGCAAAACATTCTCAAATTGTGCAGAGAAACTTAATGCGTGGTTTATATATTTAACCCCTTGCGCAATTCCGGAATAGTCCTGCGCAATTCCGGAATCGTTGCCCATTTTAAGAATTCTTACTTTGCGCAGAGCAATTCCGGAATCGTCCATATTCTTACTTTGCGTAGAACATATGTTTACCATGTTGTTTATCAAATAGGTGCCCCATGTGGTTCGCGGGCAAATAATAGGACCACTGCAGATCCCGTTAGAGGGGTAGGACCCCACCCCCACCGCAACCCCCACAATTCATCTTCATTTTATCATTGATTGTTCATGCTCATTAAAGGTCTTCATCATGACACCTGCATTGTTTCAGGTGCCATCTCGCTCACATCACTAGAGCAGTGGCAGAAAAACAATAAACGTGGCTCCAGCGTAAATGGAGCGTCTACAATAGAATTTGCAGCAACTTTGCAGTTCTGCAGGTGAGAAGATTCTAGACCCATTCTCCATAATTTATCTCGATGTAAATGGAGGATGAGCCTGACATGTTCAGTCATGTTAGGCGCCATATAACCTTTGATGTGTTCGTGCGCCTTAAAACCAATTCAATTCAATTATCAAATTGAAGCTAGATCGAAAATGGCCAAAATATGTCAACTTTTATTACATTCTTGTAACTTGTTATCTAAAAATATCGTTTTACAAAAATAAAAAAAAGTTGTTATAATACTTACACAGTACAGAATCAGTCATTTAATACAAATTTAAAAGTTTCTCTACATCCGCTATGACTAAAATGCAATTACGTCTATTTACTTTGATTTTTCAAATTAATAACCACGCATCGATCATAATGATGGTGAGTGAAATTGTTCATAAACCACACTGACAGGGGACGGTGTTTTTGTTTTTTCTAACAACACATCGGGGAGTGAGTAGAGGAGGGGAGTGGAGAGATGACGGCATACATAAAGACGTATTAAAAAATGAATACTGGTAAATAATAAAATCAGTGAACAATGAATAATTAAACAGTATTAATATACTGTGATTATGCCACTATGAGGACAAAATGAAAACTATTCTAAGTTCTATACACGTATCTAAAACACTACTTACTACTGGTCATATGCACCTTCAACAATCCATAGGTCCATACCATAGTTCACTCTGAAATGGCCACCTTTACATTTGAAATTACAAGCAATTAAATCAACTATTTGGGGTGATCGCGATCACGTTACACTTATAAACCAACCCTGTTATTGACGATTTGTTATTGTATCTATTTGTGGTATTGTATACGTTGAGACGATTTATCGGCTTTTTCATTGTTTTAAATTAATTGTTTGAAAATTAAGGTTTGGTTCCGATTGTGTCTAAATGCCGATAGTAATCAATGACAGAATATCACGTATGCTACGTTCCCTAAAAACAAATCATTTCGGGAGGGTACTAAATGATTATCATGTATAAACTATTTAAAGTCGTTTTCTACTTGAGGTTAGAGCTGTAGTGTTTCATTTATTTAATAATGTATCTGTTTTGAAGGATAATACAACAGTTACTATTTTACGTTTTATACTAGTATAACGTTTTATACTTATTATAACACCGGTGTAATTACTTCCAATCGACCGGATGTGCTTGCCTCGTGCAGTCGAAAGTAGTTCTCTATTAAATAAAGTGTGCTAATCTTTTTTTCTTTCTTTAAAAACCTTTTATGTCGTTTGGTTGTAACTCTTTTCTGGACATGTATATAGGAAAAATATTGGCGAACAACCAAGGACAGACAACCTTCGGACGACCAACGGCAGGGCGCCTAGCTATGATGAGAGACACAGAAATCAAACGTATGCATTCACTTCCTAAAAAAGATAGCTGCAACACACGCTGATATACTGTATCTCTACATCATAACACACTCGTCCGGAGGCACAATTAACATATACACGCATACATACATACATACATACATACATACATACAATTATATCAAAACTGTTTTGAAGAAAATAATTCAACCATCGGTACTAGTACATGATTTGTCTGCTTTAACTGTCACAAGTTTATAAGGATCTTCATGATGATTTTAAGCAGACATGTTTCGTCTCATGGTCAAGTAAATTTCCCGGTATTTTAACGAGGTTTGTGTATTTTTACAGGTCTTTAAACATTTTGTTTACTATAAAAAACGATTAGGAGAAATATTTAGTGTATTATAGCCGACATATGTTAGGTAAGGCACCGGTACTTTTTAAAATACGAAAGAACGTAAAATTTGTCTTAATTAAAAATTAAGTAATAAAAACAAAATCACTGACAATCATTATAATTAAATTGGATACGGAAATTTGTCAGGCAGTTCCGAATGAGGCGGAAGGAGCCGCAGCCGCATTCTGTAAATATTTATCAGTGCAAGGCCTACATAAATGCCGGAGCTGGACCACAAATGGAACTAGTGGCGTTTATTAATCATGTAACTGCAGATAGGTCAATGTTAACGACGTCACCCAATGTAAACACGATCGAAGTATTGCATACTGAATGGAGAAAACGTTAGTAAGCAAATGGCTTTGAGCTGTTCCTATAATTAAGATTAAATATCGTATGAATTGTTATGATTGTTATTGGCGAAATGATTCATGTTATCTGTTACAGATCTCTCGGCTCAGCTTGCTTTGATCTTTCTTCATGTTCTTAGGGTCATGATGGTTTCCTACTGAGCAATAGTCTTGAACATCTGCGACGCTTATTTCAAATACAAACATTACAAGCGTCGCAAAAAGCTAGACAAATCGTCGGACTGAGCTACAGCGTTCAGTAAAATAGGTCTGGTCTTGAAAAATGTGTTAACATCCGCGTGGTGCGCTAAAACGATGTATCCGGTCTATGAGCGATAGTATATGGCTGAAAACGGTAAACCGGTAAAGCGTTTTCGCCAAAAAAATCGATAAGGTACGCGGACATGTTCTTTCTTTACTCAGATTATGTACATTTAATTATATTAGTAAACTTTGCGATTATACTGAAATCCATTGGCTATTCATATGCAAACCTGCTATAGACATGCTTGTCAAAATGAAAATATAGTTCTTCTTCATAACCCAATATAAATGCTGCGTGACTTACCTACAGAGGGTAGCTCTACTCCTTCTCGGGAGAAGAGATCCACGTGTTTTTACTAAAGGAACCGCTCTGACAGTATACAGCCTGATAAAATATCAAAATCGTAAAAAAGGCTGATAAGGGCAGAGAAGGCTCGAATTAGTATGCATTGAATTAACATTTTAAGCATCCGAAATGATTATCAATATATTTATTTACATTTCTAAATCTAAATGTTTGTTATATTAATATTTTTTAAGTTGTAATGGTTAACCGTGCACAGACGAAGTTAACAAATATTAAAGGTCCAACATGTGTTCGGCACGATGATAAATATTTCCCGCAACATTCAGACAATTTCAAAGTTGCGAACTTTTCCTTTTGACACTCGCAATTCTCTGAACAACATCCGCTTGTTTATCTTTAAATTTTAAATCATAATTATGCTCCGAGAAGAGTTTGTTCCACTCCTGAAATCTCTCCATGTTGTCAGTTGATTTCAGAGTTATTTGATGACGGGAATATGAGCGCGAGAATATCACGGGAATTGAATTAAAATGCAAAAGGACAATATGGCGGATATAGTAAACAAAACTATACGTCAAAACATATTTTGTCTCATTACAATAGATAAAGGTGCAGTTTCAGCATTGCAGTTTGGTATAATACACATTAATTGAAAGATTTGTTAGTCTAAATTATCTTAAAAAATCGACCCGGCGCCGTAGACGCCGTTGAAAGTGCATGACTGTGCTTTTTTAGGGATACTCCGTTTTCGCTATATAAGAGTTCATCTGACCCTAAAAAGCCACACACACACACACACAACAAAAGAAAGAAAAAAAGGCTTTTAGGGTCAGAGAAGGCTCGGATTAAACTAGAACTAATTCTGGTCAAAACTCTAAATGTGAAAAGATTGTGTTACAAATATTGATGAATCGAACCAAAACCGAAACTTCAAATCCATCTATACATACAATTCTATATATGCAAAAACATCATTTTCAAGTTGACGTCTGCTTGCATAGCACCCACACAGCCCTATATATTCGGCTTACCATCTATTTGTAAAAATGTAAATATTAAACTAAGAAAATACCTGTCAATATATTATAGCTCTGAAACATTTGGGAACATTTGAAAGAATTATCAAAATCGGATGATAAACAAAGAAGATATGAACATTTGAAGGTTTTTATAAAACATATATGGGTGCTCGAGCATCTTACTTCTTATGTCACTGTATGCTAGTTTGTGTCAAGCCTAATGTCTTTTCAAATCCTTACTGTAACCTCGTATTTGCATGATATGCATGCATGATTTGAGAGAATAAAGATATTTCTTTTTGAATTTAAATGTATTTGTATTCGTATGAATGTTAACTGTTCTATCAACATATTCTAATTATTATGTCATTCTTACGGATGGTGGGAGGTGTACACTACTGGTTCTACCCAGGAAAAGTGGGTGGTCTGCCTCCACCACAAAAACTCGACTGTCATATATAGCCTTACACGTGTTGAAAATGACTTAAAACACCATACAAACACACACATAATTATTACTTGTACCATTCCATACGGAGTGGCATTGAAACGGTGTCAGCCAAATCAATCAAACTTTGCGTTTGAAAGTTGTTGGTGTTGCGATTAGGTCAGTTTAGGTATATTGACATATTTTCAGATCAGTGACGTTCATACAACATGAGTTGATTAAATCGGAATGTTGCTGATTTATTATTAAAATGTGTCACATAAACATGTAAATTAGTTGTAAATATTGCAGTCGTCACACACACAACCCCAAGGCTGTTTTTGACCATGTCTGTATGTACAGGTTTGCGTCAAGGTGGACCAGTACGCCCAGTTTTATTACATTGCGTTTTTTCAATATGTATGTGATGCCGTTGTATGCGTCAATGACAGTAGATAGACATACACGAAAAAGGTCCTGTATTCCTCTAATTGCGTAATACCTTAAAGAAAAGTCCACGATTTTAGAATCTGACCAATTTGTAAACAGCGAACATATATGTATAACAAGATTATAGACTAAATCACAGACAAAGTCCATACTTTTACTGAAAAATGCGTTACAATTTAGAAGTTACACCATTTATACTTTTGAAAATAAAACGTGAAAATGCAATAAATGTATTCAAATACGAATGCAATTGACGAGCTGAAGGTAAATCTTATGTATACTGTAAAAAAAAAAAGCTACCAAAAGCACATTCCAGTTTTTATTAAAGAAAATATCGGATAAGAGGTATTAATATACTTTTTCGTTAATATTACAGTCTTGCAAAATAATCGATACCTGTTACTGAATTCTGATTGGCTGACTTTACAAGACGGAAATCGCTGTTTGGTGACTAACTTCCGCAATGTGGAGATGTTCGATTGGCCCAATGACTCATTTTCTGACAGGTAAAACTCACCTGTATCTCCAACCTTCCCACAATAGGCCCCGGGTGTTTTGTTATATATACTCCCTGCGATACAAACTTACTGTCACATTTATTTCAACTCAGTGGAAAAGGTAAGATCTTTCGTTTCTCAGAAAACAAATTATAACATTTTTCTACAGACAGTCAGTGTCAAAATACTAAGAGTTTTAAGGATTTCTTTTGTTTCACTACAGTTAAGTTTGCAGGTTGGATTTTTATAAGTGTATTGGAAACTGCACTTCACACACTGGTACTGTGTTTTTCATTTTCTTTATTTTTGGAAATTACACTTTTTTGCATATGTTTTTTTTTAAATTTGTTTATTAACATGGTTTTCCATTTTAATTCAATAACAGTGCTATAATAGCCCGCTTATGTGCATTTAAATAAACACAGTTTTAATATTTCCATTTTTTTTATACCTTTACTATGTTTCAACTTTAATATGTTTTACGATTTTCGACTTTTTAACAAATTAATATGCTATTTTTTTGTTTTACAAAAGGCCGCAGAGCTGTGCAACACTTTTGGTAGTTTTGTTAAATGTGTTCTTATAAATATCATGGTAAATATGTTTAGATTGTTGTTGTTTTTCTCAAATCTTCCCTACTGAACTGATACTAAACATATTTTGCAAAAAAAGAAAAAAAAAGAAAAAATGAAAAACGAGGACTATATCTGTAGTTGCAACAACACTTTTTATGTCTTTAGTGTTCATACATTTGGCACTTTCACAAATCGGTATTGATACCGTTTTTTCTCAATACTTACATCACCAAACAGATATATCTTTGTTTACACCTATTCTTGCATTAATGAGTGAGTTTAATTGCATATAATATGCTGCAGGTTCGAATCCCACTGGGAGCTCGACTTGTAAGTGGGAGAGTGTCGATGTCAAATATAATTTGGATTTTGTTTGTTCACATCACAGGTATTCAAGATGCGATTGGTGCTGAGTTTAGTTTGTATAGGGCTTGTTAATTATGCAACAGCCCAGAGTAACAACGATAACCTTTTCGGAATTTTCGGCAATGGCGGCAGCTCGAGCAACCCAGCACCGAACAATGTGGGCGGGTCTAACCTCAACTCTATGACGTCAGGTGGAACAGGGTTCACCAGCTCGAACACTGGCATGAGCCCCACTATGCAAACTACACCTAATACCCCAAACGGACAAAATAGCTTCGTAAACATGAATTCAAACCCCAACCAGATGCCTAATGGTAATACCGGAATGGGAATGAATGGCATGGGACAAAACGGAATGCAAAATGGTCAAAATGGTATGCAAAATGGTATGAATGGAATGCAAACTGGAATGCCAAATGGAATGCAAAACGGAATGGGGCAAACTGGAATGGGAATGAACGGCATGGGACAAAATGGAATGCAAAACGGAATGACTGGAATGCAAAATGGAATGGGGCAAACTGGCATGGGAATGAACGGCATGGGTATGGGAACCAACGGCATGAGTATGGGAACCAACGGCATGAGTATGGGAACCAACGGTAGGAGTATGGGAACCAATGGCATGGGTATGGCTAGCAACGGTATGGGAACAAACGGCATGGGTATGGGAACCAACGGCATGAGCATGGGAACCAGCGGTATGTCTCAATTTGGCACAAGCCAGGGAATGAATTTTCAAGATCCAACACAGATGGGAATGATGAGCAGACAAAATCTTAATACTTTGGGTTTTGATCCCAACTCTCAGAGTAACCTGTTCCAGAATCAACTGAATGCGCAAAACATGCCAGTCTTTGGACAAAATCAACAATTCGGACAGCAGACATTAGGACAACAGCCATTCGGTCAGCAAAGCCCGTTCGGACAGCCATCTCCATTTATGCAGCCAGGCCCATTTGGACAACCATTCCCAGGTCGACGACAGGGCATGGGCATGTTTGCACCAGGACCAGGGTTCATGAATCCGTTTGGACCACGAATGGGTGGACCTGGTATGATGGGACCGATGAGACCATTCTTTGTGCCAACTATGGGTGAGTCTTAAATATGTTTATACCATTATACGTCGTTAAATTAGTATTTCTGTATAATTTAAAAAAAGAATACCTTGTAATGAAATAACCATTTGAAGATTGTGTATTAATATTAATTGCATTTTAGTGTATTACTCAAACATGGGATAAGCTGTAATGTCCATGTTCTTGACGCAATTACAAATGAAACATGCTTCAAGACAATGTCTGCCTTACGTGTCCTGAAAATACGATGCTACCGGAAGACCGTTTAGTCAAAAAATATGTTTTCAAACTATTTTGGTTCTGTATTGAAATGATTTCAGTATAAATATCTGTGATGGAGACCGTTATATTGACTTTTATTAAAGACACTAGGTATGTTATTCGGCCCGGGCTAATAACACCTAAATTTAACTACTTACGCGGGTTTTAAAACAGACAAAAATATCAGAATCTTATTGATGATGTGTCTTTTCTCATTGAGTAATTAGATCAGACCCTTTTTTAATTTCCGCCATTTCCGTCATTCGCATTTGATCCTTTAACACCAACCGAATAATTGTTTCTTTTTGGTAGAGCAAACTGTGAAACATTACTTGTGGTTTGAAAGTCGCCATATACTTAATTTAAATAAACTGATTTCTCTCTCTGCGTTTCAAGATTTATATAAATGTATGTATACCCAAACGTACAGACATGTATCCTTACCATGCTGTGTACGTCATAACACCATTGTTACCGTTCAATTGAATATGCTCATTAAATAAGTTAAGGACATCGTCCAAATGAACGATGTCCTTAACTTATTCAATGAGCATATTCATAAATTTCAAACTACGAAGTAATACTCATTTTAGGGAAAAGCAACCGAAATTGGTTATTATTACACGCATAATCAATAAATTTCATTTAATGTTATTCTCTCACTGACGAAACTGCTGCTAAAATATGTGTTGATTTTGGAGTGAAAACCACGATTTCTCACACGAGATGAATCATATATCTGGTGTTCACGACAAGGCAAACGCGTTTTGTTATCTTAAATTATAGTAGTATATGAATTATAAAACGTCACAGAAGCCAAACTAACAATACAAATAAAACGCTATTTTCACCAATAAGAATACCACAACAAGCGTGGTATTTAAATAATGTGTCATTAAAAATGCGTTTTGTTTTCAAAACTAAATTATACGCCAATTGAATTATTTGAGAAATGCCAATGCAGTTCTTAGTGTATAAATATAACTGATCATCTGACCAAAAGAAAAACTTTGAGAACGCACACAAGAGTTTGTTTTTCGTTTGTATTACTGATAGTTTATACTTTGTATCATGGTTACACTCGTGTATGTTTAACTAACGTTCTTAAAATCACATTATATCAGTTGTTAGATGTTTACCGATAGAATCAGTTTCCAAAAACTGATACAGTTTCCAAAAACTGATACTTGCCTCCATTTTCCGTCTAATAGAGCCCATGGGTACAATTTTTGATGCAAACGGAAACATTGTCAGTCAAACCGGAACTCAACAACAACAACAACAGTCGCAAATGAACAGCTTCGTTTTCCCGAACACACAACAGACAACTGGCAGTACTGGTTTTGATCAAATGAGCGGAATGAGCCAAATGAATGGGATGGGTCAAATGAGTGGAATGGGTCAAACGAACGGAATGTCCCAAATGAGTGGATTTGGCCAAGGTCAAGGTCAGATGAGTCAATTTGGACAGTCCGGACTGGGCCAGTCAAGTGGAATGGGTATGAATGGAATGCAATCATCGAGGGGCTCATTCGGACCAGCACAGCAAAGCACTTTCAACGCAAACACCTTTGGAATGAACAGTAATTCATTGCCATTTGACACAAATAGCTTTGCTTTAAACACTAACGGCATGCCTGTTAATACTAAAATCGAACCCTTTAGTGGTATAGTACCACACATAACAGAGCCACCTGGTGGGCCAAATAATGCCATGTTTACTGGTCGGTAATGCTTTTTGATAGTGATTTTACTATACAGTTTATAATTAAATATACATGAAATTTCATATTGTATCAGTATTAAATTTGATACATTTTTCTGAATTAAAATAAAACATCAGACACAAATTTATTTTTTCTTGAAATATTTTCATTGGTATTCCTCTAAATGAGTGCTCTTCACTTTTTTGTATGTGTGTTTTGTCAAAGTAAGCATACACTATGCGATGCAATATTGATAAGTTAGGCTTATACGTGTCCTGTTTCAGAGCTGGAGTAGTAATTAAACTACAAACTACGATATCAAACATATAAAACGCTAACCACACGTCCATTTTATACTTTCTATCAATACTTTGCACTAAGCTTACAACTTGCACACGTTTTTCCTTGCATAGCTTTTGTAATCATCCAAATGCCGTACATAAACCTGAGTTGTCTGATATGTATAGAGAAAGTTTTTACTTTTCGAATGTACCCGAAAAGTCTAAAGAAAAATGGCAATGTACTTATACCTTGATTAGCTGAAAAATGACTGAGAGAATGTGTGTGTGTGAAGAAATGTGAGAGATATACATATTAAACGTTATTTGGTATAATTATAACCGTGTAATCGGATGCTTGATTTTGTCATAAGTGCTACAATACGTTCTTACATTTCAATGTTTCATATTCTGAACACAGCAATGGCATTTTCACGTTGAACCGTTCCTTGTACATTTCAACCAGATACAAACCCAAATATCTTGTGTGCGTTTTCAAATACATGAACTACCAGTATTTTTGTCGTCAGTTAATCCATAACCCGCTAAGCACGACTATAATAGCATTTGCGTCCATTGTAAAACCAGATCAGCCTGCGTGTAACTCGCAGGCTGATCAGGGTAAACAAAGTCCGGTTGCTCTTCAGTCATTTCTCCAAAAGAAACCTTTGTAACATAAATCGAATGGTCTTAATTCAAAGAAAGAACAGTCCACTATATATTCATAGCGGTCTAAGGGTTAAAGGGCATACTTTTTTGAGAACACTTACTCAAAACTGCATTCTAAAACTACATAATAGTTATTTATTTGCATAATGGTCAGACAACAAAGCTTTATATCTAAAATTTAACAAAGAAGTAAAGAATTGTTATATTACATTTTTCGTAAAATTAGAGAACATTAACTAGCTGAAAAATAGAACCTCGTCAGTGAATAGAACTAGACAGCCAACCCTCCGCTAAGATGACAATAAAGTGGGTGGGTGGGAGGTGTTTGTGGGATTGGATAGGGCATGTAAGGCAGGTTACAACATACTGCATTTTCGTCTTATTGCATGTTCATTTGTAGTCGGCGTAATTTCTATCCAAAATGTGGACTCTAAATACGGATCGCATATTGAGTACTAAGTGTAGGTCTGGAATACACGAACTAAACTGGGACAATAACGACTTTTAAGTTCTTTTAAGTTCTATACAAAAATGTATGCTTAAAGCTGACATATCTATGTATTATTTCCCTGTGATGCCAGACGCACTGCCATCTCCGTTCCCCTTCCAAATGCCGCAAGGGGTACCGGGACCAATGAATTTCATGCCACTGCCGTTCTTTCAACAACGAACGAAGTAATAGCAGTACAAGGTAACACTCATTTAGATAACATTAGGGAATGTGTTGGTTTCATTATGCCGTATGTCAGATGTATGTATGTGTGTATGTGTGAGAGAGTACGGGAAAGTATATTGTTAAAGTGGTGCCTTAATGGTCACTTGCCCCACCAAACTGATCATAAGTATGTTTTTATAAAAAGTATACATTTTGAAATAAGAACAACTTGAAACTGCCATTTCCAGTAACATAATGTACACAGTTCCATTTGTCACAGGTAGACACGTGTTCGGACAAATGGTAAATGTGTCACAGTGTGTCAGTTTGTCCGCAAAAAATAGTTTTAAAGAGAGGGACTCAATATTAAACCACTGTTTGTTATTTTAAAGGTTTCTATTTTAAAAAGTTTTATTTTTGAAAGGGAACTGACAGTTTAAGGCAACGCATTTTGCTACTCATCCATATATCTTGGAAGCTGTTTGCCATTAGTAAATGACCCATAAATGCAAATAAAACAACAGGAAGTACAGCTTTTGTATGTCCGTATAGAACACATATCACCATATAGCATGACAGTCGACTACCGAGTAAAAATATCATTTCACTAATTGTATATGTTTATAGTGTTCCAATTTCTTTTATTTTCTCTTTAACATGTTGGTGCAGGGTAGCTTTAACATTCTCATAGTCATCGGTTTCCATGGTAACAGCATGCATTTTAATCTAGAAATTATTGTACTGATAAGCATGAAAATGATTATATTGTTTCTGTTTGAGGACATTTTGTTTAAAATACAATACTATGATGTATTTAATGCAAGCAATTAAACTCATTTAAACACTGGTCCATTTACTTATAAAATATACGCTGTATTAGATAAACTGTCATATTGAATTAGACTGCTCTATTGCAAGTAAGAGTATTTGTGACGTAGGTGTTATTTTGCACATATATCTATATTAACTCAACATTAAATGCATAAACAGTTAACTGAATTAAAATAAAATTGTCTTAAACATGTTGTTTACACACGTCCAATTACATGTTTTAATTGATGTATTTGTTAATGTTTACAGTGGCTGGTAAGAAGAGGAGGAAGAGGAGGAGTCTGAAGAAGTAGGCCGATCATTTCCGGTAAAAACCAGCACAGCGCCGGATAGATCGCATGCGGAACACGTCGGCTTAACATTCGGGATTCCTTTGAGATCATTATTACACATAACAAACATTCTTGTATCTATCTGTGCGCGAAATCCGTCATAATATATTGTTATTTGTTTGTTTAAGGCAAAAAAGTGGATTGTGACAACAGAGTTGTTGATTGCGTTGTTTTTTGTTTATACCTGTATGTGTGTGTTTATACCTGTTATGAAGAAATGTTTCGTGTAAACTGCAGTTCATAGAATTGCATTAATTTTATTATTTAATAAAATCTGCTGCTTTTTTTAATGACCATCAATTGTGATTTTGTTTCTTTCTCTAAACGTAAACCGTGTCTATCAATGCTTATTAAAACACAGCAGACGACTATTTCAATCGTTTGTCAGTCGGTTCATTCCTTACACTCTCAAAAAAAAAACGTACTAGAGAAAAACTGCAAAACTGTTGGGCTAGATTGCTGATATGCAACAAGTCGAGTACTTACATATGTATGTTCTTGTTTGTTTTACAACATCCATAAAGCACTCGCATTTTCAGAATTATGGCAGAGTACTCACATACGGAATGATAGGAACCAATCAGAATCATTCCGGTGTAGTTTCGTATACTATATTTGAAATATTTTAACATAATATGGTCTAAAAAATGTTGCCTTATAAGATATTGTAATGCTGTTTCTGTGAACCGGGCGGAAACCCTTGAGGTGCCTTAACATTGTTTATGATTTGTCATTGAAAGGACAGTTTTAACGTAGACCATTTTCGTCAATTAAAACTTTTTTGTGTGTGTCACTTTGAAACAAGGAAGTATCTATGACTGATATGTTATCGATTTTCGCCAGACAGTAACATTAGCAATTTAATGTCAAATTCATGGCCGCCAGCAAGCAAAGGAAGTAGACGTTTCCTTATCAAAACTGAAGACTGTGTGAAACTCGAGTGACTATAACATAAAACAAACCTGCCAGGATATTTTTTAAAATATTTATTAACAAAATATAACATTTCAGGCAATCCTTCAAAGTTTACAATATGAACATTTTATTTAGATGCATGACGACACGAAGTTACAGTCTTGTAAAACATAAATAGAAACAGTATTTAGATTCATTTACGAGATGTAGGAACAAATCAAAACCACGTGATACATATAGCATGAGAAACAGCTTTACAAACACAGCAAAACAGGAGGACATAAAGCATGGACATATATACACGTATATATGCCCATGACGAAAAGATAAATAATGTGCTAAAAAAAGCAGATGCTATGATGGTTGACAACTATTCAATATCTGTAATTAAACAAAACATTATTATGTACAATTTAAAACAAGTTTGAAAATAAACAAAAACTCTATAAACGTTATAAAAATAAAATTACCATTGTATAAATAATCGATCTTGCGATGTATTTGACTGATATATTTAAAGGGAGTACATCTGGCTTTTTTGTGGGGTCAAGGTGTCCGACTTAAAATTGACAAATATTAATATTTTCTATTCTGCATGGTCAAAACATAATAAATCAGCCTAAAATGACCCCTTATTTAACAAAAAAACATTCTTCACAGTAGTATGTCCTATCCTAGGTTACGCACCAGGGTTAAGATGAACATTTCAGCCCAGTATTTTCATTCAAAATCGATGTGAATTCAAATGTAAGACCACGGTTCTTAAACAAAATGTTGATTGATACTATTCTTTATAATGGATAAGAACATTCGAAAAAAATCCAGAAAAAGGCTGATGTACCTCCTTTAAAAGGTTGAGTCCTTTCACGCCTGAATGGTTTGAACCAGGCGCGTATCCAGGCATACGCACGTACGCCAATGCGTACAATTCGTCAGCAAAAGTGAAAAAATAAAAGTTCAAAATGCTATATTAACGCTGAAATATAGCTTGAGAACGCATCATTTGCCTCCTAATTTTCTTGGGGAAACCCCCTCCCACACCTACCCCGCACTCGCAGCGTCGCTGCTCGGTTCGCAGCTACGCTTCTCATATCTGGCGTACATTTCAAAATGCTCCAGGTACGCCCCTGTGAACCAAAATAAAAGGTTAATGCATGTAACTTAAAAAAATATCGAAGTTGACATCAGTGTTTCGCCACACGTATACCAAGCATAACACATTGTTTATTAAGTTTGAAATTATGTAAACGAGCACGTGGAGTTAAATAAAAATGGCGTAAATTATTGCTGATACGATGGTTACAGGGAATAGTGTCCCAATTCAAATTATATCCAACCGGAAGCGGGGTGGGGGGGTGGGGGGGGGGGGGGGGGGTGGGGGGGGGAATGGGACACAAGATTTTTATGCACAAAATCACTATGGATATGGCATCATTTTTCATGTTTGTCTCAGCGAAAAGGCAATATCAGAAGTACTATTAAATAAATAATTTATTGCGTTAAAATTATTCTCCATCACCTATTTCAGTTATTTAACTGCATTTGAAAAAACAAAACAATTAATACTGATTCTTCCCGTTATAACTTTGACATTTTTTAACTAAGGCAGGCGCGCACGCTCTCTCTTTGTGAACAGTTCTCTAAAATGCCTAGGACTAGTATGTGTTTCGATCTTACTGGCAGTGGAGGCATTGTATGTGCTTTATCTGTTAAAATCCTATATGTGGAGCCAATGGGAATTGATTTGGTTGTATCGTCCCTACATAGAACAGAGCCGTTATATTTCTTAGACCTCTGCATAGAGATGATGTTGATCACATTGATACATGTAATAAGGGAAATCATAAAATATATGTCAAATAATAATAATAATAATAATAATAATAAATAATAATAATAATAATAATAATAATAATAATAATAATAATGATAATAATGATTATAATTATAATAACAATACATTTTTTATTGCACATTCTTTCAAATAACTATTGTTTCTTATTGCGCTTCGAGATGAAACACATTGTGGAAGTGGGCGTGTCTTACTGACACGCAAACTGGTTTTATCCAATAGTAGCATATGATGTTATCGTTTTCTCAGTTGAAATTACGACAGTGTTTAAACTAAGCTCGAATAATAGACTATAGTAACATATCAACAAAAATACTCAAACGTAAATGAAATGTAATAACGATTGAATTCGATATTTCGATCTTTTAATGGTGTATGAAAAACATAAGTCCTCACGCACTTTAAGCTATTCAAATATTGTTCACACCCCGTTGAAAGATCGAAATATCAAAGTTAATGCATAAAGCTGCTATAGCTATATACTTAAAGCTGCTATAGCCGTGTTTAAGGCTAGTGGGTGTGTACCTAAAGGAAATAGGAGTTTTTTAATAATGCTTGGTTTGCAACTAACTTAAAGCTTATGGAGTGTCAGTCCGAAGAGCATGAGCTCATAACACATAAGTACACACATTCCGTACTATTTTTCAGTATTTAAAGGGACATGTTTGATGTTACTCGTCGATCGCAGATTAGCAAATGAAAATGGTTCGCTATATTCCCACTTTTAGTTGGTAGTAAACCAAGTGTTAAAAAGCACCCATTTGCTTGATGTACACAGATATAGTAAATTAAAATGAAGAATCCAATCCAAAACCTTAATTTGATGTTGACCTGAACAATAAATGTGCCTTATAAATATACTCAGTAAATTTAAAAACGCAACATTTTTGATTTTCGTTAATGTTTACTCCGCTGCTTTTTTGTTCAAATCAAGATTGTATTTTATGTTAGTACACAAGTCTCTTTGTCCCAAGGGTTAACATAGGGCGATAAGCAGTTGCATACGATTTGCTTTACTTCTTTCAGTTAAAACACATTTTACACGAGCACTGCAATTCGACTCTAGAAATTCAAAAAATACCAA
>JAWPHD010008476.1:0-114697 GCA_037043455.1 Cyrtodaria siliqua | reverse complement strand
CGCTAAAAATCGTTTTGATTCAACGTTAAACATGGCTGCCAGCGGCCATCTTTGTTTACATAGAGTTATATAGTAAAAACTTGTAGCGACTACTTCTCTGAAACTACTTGGCGGATTGTCATGAAACTTTACAGGAATGTTGCTCTTGATGTCTAATTGATCCTAGATAAATTTCAGGACGGCCGGAAATTCAAGATGGCCGTCACAGCTAAAAATAGATTTTTAAAAAATAAGTTTGTAACGACTACTTCTTGAAAACTATAAGTGATATTGATATGGGACTTTTTCTAAAATGATCAGCATTACATGATGTTGATCCTAGTCAAAAATCGTTTTGATTCAACGTTAAACATGGCTGCCAGCGCCCATCTTTGTTTACATAGAGTTATATAGTAAAAACTTGTAGCGACTACTCCTCTGAAACTACTTGGCGGATTGTCATGAAACTTTACAGGAATGTTGCTCTTGATGTCTAATTGATCCTAGAAAAATCTCAGGTTTGCCGGAAATTCAAGATGGCCGTCACAGCTAAAAATAGATTTTTAAAAAACAAAGTTTGTAGCGACTACTTCTTGAAAACTATAAGTGATATTGATATGGGACTTTTTCTAAAATGATCAGCATGACATGATGTAGATCCTTTTGGAAATTATTTTGATTCAACGTTAAACATGGCTGCCAGTGGCCATCTTTGGTTACATAGAGTTATATAGTAAAAACTTGTAGCGACTACTCCTCTGAAAATACTTGGCGGATTGTCATGAAACTTTACAGGAATGTTGCTCTTGATGTCTTATTGATCCTAGAAAATTTCAGGTCGGCCGGAAATTCAAGATGGCCGTCACAGCTAAAAATAGATTTTTAAAAATAAGTTTGTAGAGACTACTTCTTGAAAACTATAAGTGATATTGATATGGGACTTTTTCTAAAATGATCAGCATGACATGATGTAGATCCTTGTGGAAAATTATTTTGATTCGACGTTAAACATGGCTGCCAGTGGCCATCTTTGGTTACATAGAGTTATATAGTAAAAACTTGTAGCGACTACTCCTCTGAAACTACTTTACGGATGTTCATGAAACTTCACAGGAATGTTGCTCTTGATGTCTAGTTGATCCTAGAAAAATTTCAGGTCGGCCGGAAATTCAAGATGGCCACCACAGCTAAAAATAGATTTAAAATAAATAAGTTTGTACCGACTACTTCTTCAAAACAATAAGAGATATTGATATGGGACTTTTTCATGGCTGCCGCGGCCATTTTTGTTTACATAGAGTTATATAATGAAAACTTGTAGCGACTACTTCTCTGAAACTACTTGACGGATTTTCATGAAACTTCACAGGAATGTTGCTCTTAATGTCTTATTGATCTTAGCAAAATTTCTGATCGGCCGGAAATTCAAGATGGCCGCCACGGTTAAAAATAGATTTTCAAAAAACAAGTCTGTAGCGACTACTTCCTGAAATCAAAATCAATCAGTAGAGCTTCAAGGTCATTGACCTCTTGTTTAATAGATATTATATGTATTAATTTATTTTTTTTTAATTAAAATTTTTTTGTTTTGTTTTAATTTTTTTTTTTTTTTTTTTGGCGTTGTTTTAATATATTTAAAAAAAATAAAAATAAAAATTATTATTTAAAATATTTATTAATTTTTTTTTTGTTATATTTTTTTTTTTTCATTATTTAAATATTTTTTTGTTTTGTATTATTTAATTAATTTTTTTTTTTAAATATTTAATATTATTTTTTTTATTATTTAATTTTTTTTTTTTAACATTTTCTTATTTCATTATTGTTTTGTTTTAAAAAAAATGTTGACGTCGTGTCAGCAGGAAGCATTGCTGTGCCTATTGCATTTTTTTTCCGGTTCGTTGATTTTTAGCTTTACTGATCAGAGATCAGACTTTTTTTTGTAGCGACTACTCCTCTGAAACTACTGAATGGATTTTCATGAAACTTGCCCATGAAGTCTAGTTGATCCTAGCAAAAATTCATGTTGATGTGAAATCCAAGATGGCCACCAAATCTAAAAATAGATTTTTAAAAAACAAGTTTGTAGCGACAACTTCTTGAAAACTCTAAGTGATATTGATATGGGACTTTTTCTAAAATGATCAGCATGACATGATGTTGGTCATTGTTGAAAATCTTTTGATTTGACGTTAAAAATGGCTGCCAGCGGCCATCTTTGTTTACATAGAGTTATTTAGTAAAAACTTGTAGCGTCTACTGCTCTGAAACTACTCGACGGATTTCCATTAAACTTCACAGGAATGTTGCTCTTGATGTCTAAATGATCCTAGCAACATTTCAGGTTGGTCGGAAATTCAAGATGGCCGCCATGGCTAAAAATAGATTTTCAAAATGCAAGTTTGTAGCGACTACTTCTTGAAAACTGTAAGTGATATTGATATGGGACTTTTTCTAAAATGATCAGTATGACATGATGTTGATCGTTGTCAAAAATTATTTTGATTTGACGTTAAATATGGCCACCAGCGGCCATCTTTGTTTACATAGAGTTATATAATGAAAAGTTGTAGCGACTACTCCTCTGAACTACTTGACGGATTTTCATGAAACTTCACAGGAATGCTTATCTAGCTATCAAAAACCTATCGGTAGAGCTTCAAGGTCATTGAACTCTTGTTAATGGAGTTACGGCCCCTTGACATTTTTTTTTAAAATTTCTTGTCGTCGCTACTCCTCCTAAACGCCTTGTTGGATTTCGAGGAAACTTGGCAGGAAGCATCGGTAAGATGTCTAGTTGTGCATATTGCGCTTTTGTTCTAGTTTGCTGATTTATGACGGAGTTATGGCACTTTGACATTTTTACTTTAAATTTCTTGTCGGCGCTACTCCTCCTAAATGGCTTGTTGGATTTCTACAAAATTTGGCAGGAAGCCTCAGTATGATGTCTAGTTGTGCAAAGCGTGGTATATCATTGAAATTTTGAAATAAGTTCGAAAACCAGCTGGATCTAGTTAGTAACGACAGGTTATGGCCTTGATTTTTGAAAAATGCTATATTGTATTTTCCTTTGTTAAATCTGTAGTTACTTCATTTTTTATCTGATCTTTACCATATTGTTAAGAAAGTTAATATACCCCACCCCAACAAAATTTGGCAGGAAGCCTCAGTATGATGTCTAGTTGTGCAAAGCATGGTATATCATTGAAATTTTGAATAAGTTCGAAAACCAGCTGGATCTAGTTAGTAACGACAGGTTATGGCCTTGATTTTTGAAAAATGCTATATTGTATTTTCCTTTGTTAAATCTGTAGTTACTTCATTTTTTATCTGATCTTTACCATATTTGTTAAGAATGTTAATGTACCCCCCCCCCCACAATTCATTGACATTTTTATTGTTAAGTCTAGCCCCCGTTAGGCGAGACATGTGAATCCACGGATTTCTTGTATCATTTTTTGTTCATGTTCATTAAAGGTCTTCATCATGATCCCTGCATTGTTTCGGGTGCTATCTCGCTTGCATGAAAAGAGCAGTGGCAGAAAAACAATAACGTGGCTCCAGCGTAAATGGAGTTTCTACGATAGAATTTGCAGCAACTCTGCAGTTCAGGGTAAAAAGGTTCTAGGCCCATTTTCCATATTTTTATCTCGATGTACATGGAAGATGAGCCTGGCATGTTCATGCCTTTTAGGTGCCATATAACCTTTTCATGTGTTGGTGCGCCTTAAAACCCCAATTCAATCAGTCAATTTGTAATAGTAGATGTTAGCTATGAAATAAAAGTTGTAATTCATACGTGAGAAACATAGCGGTTTATTTTTTTAACTACTTTAAAAGTGTTTTCGGTTTTTTTGTTTTGAAAATTGATCAAATTAAAAATTGTCATCATTTACAGTGAAAATGTCAGTTTGTGGCCACTTTTTTTTCCAAAACAACTTTCTTAGAAAATTGGTATGAAAATTAGATCATTGGAATGGAAATAACTTAACTGAGAAAGTTTGTCCTAGTTTAATTGAAATCAGTAAAGTATTTTAGAAGTTACGGTGAATTAAAAAAGCGAGTTTACCTTACCTTACAATGACATCACAGAAAAAGATATTTGTTCTGCATACACTGATTAGAAGGCATAAAATAAAAAGAACATGTTTTATTTTGTCATGAATAACAGATTTTATTTCATCTCCAGGTGATCAGTCTTCAATATTTTCGCTCATGCTTCGCAGTTTTTAGCTCGACTGATCAGAGATCAGCAGAGCTTATGCCGTGGTGCGGCGTCCGTCCGTCTGTCTGTCTGTCCGTAAACTTTAATTTGTAGCGACAACTCCTCTGAAACTACTGGATGGATATTCATGAAACTTTACAGAAATGTTGCCCATAAAGTCTAGTTGATCCTAGCAAAAATTCATATTGATGTGAAATCCAAGATGGCCACCAAAGCTAAAAATAGAGTTTTAAAATACAAGTTTGTAGCGACTACTTCTTGAAAACTATAAGTGATATTGATATGGGACTTTTTCTAAAATGATCAGCATGACATGATGTTGATCCTTGTCAAAAATCATTTTGATTCAACGTTAAACATGGCTGTCCGGCCATCTTTGTTTACATAGAGTTATATAGTAAAAATTGTAGCGACTACTCCTCTGAAACTACTTGGCGGATTGTCATGAAACTTCACAGGAATGTTGCTCTTGATGTCTAATTGATCCTAGCAAAATTTCAGATCTGCCAGAAATTCGAGATGGCCTTCACAGCTTAAAATAGATTTTTAAAAAATAAGTTTGTAGCGACTACTTCTTGAAAACTATAAGTTATATTGATATGGGACTTTTTCTAAAATGATCAGCATGGCATGATGTTGATCCTTGTGGAAAATTATTTTGATTCAACGTTAAACATGGCTGCCAGTGGCCATCTTTGGTTACATAGAGTTATATAGTAAAAACTTGTAGCGACTACTCCTCTGAAACTACTTGACAGATGTTCATGAAACTTCACAGGAATGTTGCTCTTGATGTCTAGTTGATCCTAGAAAAATTTCAGGTCGGCCGGAAATTCAAGATGGCCGCCACAGCTAAAAATAGATTTAAAATAAATAAGTTTGTAGCGACTACTTCTTCAAAACTATAAGAGATATTGATATGGAACTTTTTCTAAAATGATCAGTATGACATGATGTTGGTCCTTGTCGAAAATCGTTTTGATTTGACGTTAAACATGGCTGCCAGCGGCCATCTTTGTTTACATTGAGTTATATAATGAAAACTTGTAGCGACTTCTTCTCTGTAACTATTTGACGGATTTTCATGAAACTTTACAGGAATGTTGCTCTTAATGTCTTATTGATCCTAGCAAAATTTCAGGTCGGCCAGAAATTCAAAATGGCCGCCACGGTTAAAAATAGATTTTCAAAAAACAAGTCTGTTGCGACTACTTCCTGAAATCAAAATCAATCAGTAGAGCTTCAAGGTCATTGACCTCTTGTTTTATTTAATTTTGTGCAAGCAGTTTTAAAGTCAAAATGATACAGGATTAATAAATTGAGGGGCTAATTTTAAAGCTTGATAAAAAGATTGCCGTGTGTCCCTTCCCTACCGTAAGTAAAAATTTCAGAATCCTAGCCACAGAAATTGCCAGCTATAGGGTAAAATGTTAACATTTGATAAGTTGCATGTAACATTTCAATACAAATATGTTAATGAAATCAAACAAAATTGTGTCGATTTCTAGGAGAGTACCATTTTATATTAACTTGCAGGTGGAGCAGCATTTGGTTTACTGGGTAAGAAGACGAACCGTCACGGGCGTGACATTATCGTGATGTTTGGTTACGTAGTACACATGGTATGTTACTACTTGATCTTTATCAACATGCCCAGCAGATCTCCTATAGATCCCTCAGACGGTGACACATACATAACATCCAGGTACGTCTCTAAGTACAAAACACATGTTTATTATCATTTATCATGCAGATATGCACTTTTCTGCCTAATAAAGGGGTGACCTAATAAATTTTGCTTTATTTGGCAAGTTGATAACTCTTCGTGGAGATTGCAATAGAGCAAATCAATGCGGAATCCCTCGGCGTTTATTGTACGTGACGTTATCTGACGTCATGCACGTAACGTTGCCTGACGTCATAAAACAAAAAACAACAATATTGCTGCGTCCTCGATAAGCGTAACATTCTGAGAAATAGGTAATAATAGTAATGTGGATAATCTACATGATAAATAGAATATTATGTCAGTGCCTTTTACTATCAAGTTTATTAGGCTCGGCACGAAAACGAAGAATGACTCAGCAGAGCCTCGCCATTATTCATTTTCTAATCCTCACCTAATAAACTTGATAGTAAAAGGCACTGACATAATATTCTCTATAATTATATGTAACATCTTCTTTTTTTTTTTTATATCATACACATCTGGTAAAGAGAGCTAAGGAAAACATACCTGATTGGTATTTTATATTTCATATTTGTATGTACTGTTTGGGTCGCTTGTTTCTGCCAAAGTTCTTTTTACACTTTAAATAGGAGATACAAAAGTCGTATATCAGTGAAACAGACATTTTCAGTTGTGAATAAAAATACTTTACTTTTTGAAATCATTTGAGAAATAAAAATTTTACATGCAAATGCTTTTGATAGGGCATTTTCAAGCCTAAAATTAGAAGAAAATTTTTTTTATTTTTTTTATCCAAAATGCATTATGTGTTGTCAAATTGTGTACTACCCTCAACAACAGTGACTTAATATGAGAACAGCCCTGTCAAAATGTATTTTGGCTGTAAAGTACTTCTCACCGAGTATCTAATGCCAGTTCCAATGACATATAATTTATGTAAGTATTGGCAAACATGTTTTTATAAGACTGAGAAATCTTTGCTGAAAAATGAGCCCCAAACAATAACTCATATCTCTTACCATGCTCATCACATCTTGGCTATATATCATGTACATTACATCCTGATTTAGAGCATGTATATTTAGGTATCATGTTCTGCAGGGGTGCAACAAATCTAAAGTAGTTTGGCTCTGTCAGACTGGTTACCATATAAAGTAAAGCACATGCCTATCAGTATAGTGGGCTATTTATATCCGACTGGTATCATATTCAATTTATTTCCAAAATACCGATTTCCGGAAGGAAGAAGTAAAAGAAGTTGCTCACCAAGACACCTCAAATCTTCAACTTCAACTTCAACTTGTAGACATTACGATTTAGAAATATCAGCCTGCAGTTTGACAGTGTATCCCTGTTTAGATTCTGTACTAGTTGATTGTCTCATTTTCAGCAAATATGTAGCAATATTGTGCAGCTTTCTACTCGGCCTTGGTGACAGCAGCTTTAACACGCAGATCTATGCCTTGCTAGGATACATGTTTCCCGAGGACAGTTCACCAGCATTTGCAATATTTAAATTTGTACAGGTAAGCTACACCGGTTATCAATCGTACAGTGAACGCAACACTGTTGTAACTATATATCAGGGATGAGAATTTTCCGCGGATTCGAGGATTTCCGAGTTTTTTTTGACTGCCAGGACCATTTTTGAGATTACTGTAAATTCGTAGAGAAATTTGGGGAGGGGGTGGGGGGGTATAGACATATACCCAAGCCAAAGAATGAGTCACACTTCTCAACGTAATCCTTAATTGCACTCGCTTATGCAATGCAATTAGCATCCACAGCGGCGATCAGCGATTAACCCCGGGCAGTTTTTATCAACAATCAACCATGCCGGAAGTCCCGCCTCCAAATACTTTAATTGACAGTCGGCATTGTCGATATTATCCAATCAATTGACCCGATCTATTTTAATCCAGACCCGCTAGCCAATGAAACGACTATTACAGGTAAATCACATGTTCGTCACGTGATTACCTGTTCGCCACGTGGTGGGCTGAAAATGGCGATACACTGAAACAATAACACTAACACGTCGATTAATTAGCAATCAGGCCGATTTGTCGGCAATCTTTCGATGAATAAAAAACTAAGGACTTTTGATAATGGAAGTATGTTTGGTATGAAATGGTAGGTGTGCATTTTTTTTATTGTTTTTCAGTGTATTGTTGAGCGTAATTGTAACAGACATGAAAGGCGGGTGGGGTAACGGTTTGTGTATAGTTAGTGTACTAATTACGTTCGAAGAATTGAGTTGTCAAAAAAATGAAATAAAAACAAAACAAACTGATATATACATAATCAGTTTGATTTCGTATTTGGCAGTGCTAATGTTTACATTTCAAAATGAGTTTGTTGAACTTTTCAGTGTTAAAAAAAGGAAAATATGAAAGCGAAAGTGAAAATAAAAAGAGGAAAAATGTAGAATGTGACGCACAGCCAATCAAAAAGTCAAAATCATCTGGTGTAGTGGACAAAAACATAAAAATAAAATGTTTTTGAATTTTTTTTCCAAAATTTCATACATAACCTTGTAAAAAGTTTTGTTTTTTTTGTATATTTGTAGAAGTTTAAAAACAGTCTGAGACACTCTCAAATAGCACCAGAGTGCAGGATTTTGCATATAGGTTTCAAAATTGTTAAGTGGGGGTGGGGTGGGGGGGGGGGGGTGCATGCACCCCGGGACCCCCTAGGGGTTTCAGAGTTTTTATTTGGAGCCATTCTCATCCCTGATATATAAATAAACAACAAGATACAGTAGTTTTGTGTTGAGCCTTCAAAATGGCTTCTCATTATCAGTCAGTGAGTGGTGATTAATAGGGCTGTAACATATACAGGGTGTGGAATACGATACATGTCACGAATACGAATATTTATTCATGAATATTCAGTAAAGAAACAAGAACAAAAGACAGAACAATACTTAATCTATAGGTGGTTAACTCACTGGTTGACTCAGTCTTAGTAAATAATAAATAGTAATCAACGTGCAAGCAGTTCAAATAATATTTTTCTTTAAAAAGATGAGCATATCAACACATTCGCTGGTTTACTGTCCTTATAAACTTAAAACAGGAAACATTGTTTTAGGGACATTATTTCAAATGTATTTTATCATGAATTTGATTAATAAATGTAATCAGTTGACTCAAGTTTGTTAATCTCAAAAAATTGTTAAAGCATTTATGAATATCGGACCGCAAAGTAATAGATAGAGACTGATCTCAGCGAGTTGGTTTATTTAAATAACAAACAAGCTGAGACAGACTCTATCTTTTTTGTATTATGGTGTACTTAGTGACCATATCCATACTCTAACTTCCATTTATGGGATGTTAGAGTATGGTAAAGCGCAGCCCCTTTGTTTATGCTGAATCGATTTTATGCTATGCATTAATCAAAGACAATTTTACCGACCATACAACAATGTGAATTACAGTGACAGAAACAACAAATTCTTTAAAGTCATGAAAGGTTGTTTGTATTTTGAAATATGGTTAGTATTGGCTAATGGCTACAATTTAAGATCTATATTTAACTATGAAAAAATTGTATTTGAAAATATTCGAATAACAGTGCAGCAAATACTGAATACGAGTCGAACATGCGAAATATTTTCCATTCATCGTTACCCTCTAGTGATTAATATTTAATCTTTCCAGCATCATATACTATAATTGTTGGTTTCTAGATATTTTTTTAAAGATAAACCTTAGTTTGATGCAGATAACCTTAGTTTGATTTCATCTATTTAATTCCAATATTGGACCATCGTTAAATATTAAACTAGAATATTATATCTTTGTTTTATCGGTGGTTTTCACTTTCATTAGATCAGTTTGATTGATCCATAATGGTCGGGGGCCACTTTCCATCACTTACGTGAACATAAACTATTTTTTTAGACAAATCTGTGTATCCTGACAATTTTTACTCTACTATATATTAGGTTACCTCTTCCTGGAAATCGGATGCCAATAAAAAAAATTAAGTAAAGTATCGTAATGTCCCGATTTTTGGAGAAATCCCTTTCTGTTTTCAATCTTCCATGCTAAACATCAGTCAGTTGGTTAAATCAACGAAATGATTTGCCGTGCAAAAACATTTTTTAAATGGGAATGACGGAAACTGGGCTTGGACAGAAATTGGTCACTGACCAGTAAGGAAATAATTTAGATACATTTGATTTTGTCTGTATTCCTCGTTTCACGTGTACTTCAGTGGATACCTATAAAGGCATATAATAAAGCCATTTCATATTTGGTTTATTGCACTGGATTAATATATAAGCACCACATGTGCAAAAAAGCAAAATAATAAATAAAAGAGGATATTTGTTGTTTTGGAGTGAATAACATATTTTATTTCATCGAGAAGTGAGAAAACTTGATAGTCTTTGTACTGTGCATCTGTGTTAGTTGTACATTTAAAAGTAGTCCCAGCAGCTACAGTGGAATAAAACTCTATATTCCACAGTGTGGAATAACACCTTTATTTCACTGATAAAATACAGTATTGCATTGGTACTCATAAAATAAAATCTCATACATCATGCTACAAAGTAGGATACCTATTTTTAAAGTGGTTTTGAACAAAATTACCAGACTTATTTTATAAAATCAGTACTAACCTGTTACCAGTCATTAATTAAAGGTCATTTTTAGAATTTTAAAGGTCTGAATCTGATTGAACAACTCATATAAAACATATCTCATGGGGTTATAACACTAGGTATTTCTTTTAAAACATTTTTTTTGTGAAATACATGTTGAAAGAACTGTTGAAGTAAATGGTACATACATTCCTGTTTACAGTCAGTGGCAGCAGCCGTGGGCTTCTACTACAGCGGCCACCTGATAATGGAGTATCAGCTACTCATACTCGTCGTACTCGGATCTCTCGGGTCACTCTTCTTCTCCCTCATTGAATGGGAAGTTACAAACATTAAGCGGGAAGGCTACCAGAGTATCTGACAATCACAGGTGAGTGGGGGCAGGAATGTTGTCCAACGGTTTTGTCTCCATTGCAATTTTCTTCTGTCTTGTTAAAGAGATCATTTAGCCCTTAACACGCTAAAAATAAATAATGGACTGTTCTTTCTTTGAATTAAGACTATTCCATTTATGTGACAAAGGTGTGTTTTGGGGAAATCACTGATCAACAGCCGGACATCATAAACCCTGATCCGCCTGCGAGTTACTCGCAGGCTGATCAGGGTTTACAATGGACGCAAAGGCTATTATAGTCATGCTTAGTGGGTTAAGGGTTAGTATAATAAATATTTTGATTAAAATGCTACACTTCCATCAACCCAGAACTGGAAGTCGGGTTGATGCTACACTTCCATCAACCCAGAACCGGAAGTCGGGTTGATGCTACACTTCCATCAACCCAGAACTGGAAGTCTGGTTGAAATGAATTAAATAATACCTATATTTTCTTCTTACAATCACGCCCAGTTTGGGATTCAAACTTGTTGCCTTGAAAATCCAGTTCTTAACGATCTACAGTATTGTTTTTTCACTGATTTTCACTATGTTTTTACCTCTTGGAAATAATTTGTGATAACCTTAGATAAAACTCCATTCAAGTGATATTCAATGATTTAGTTTGCATTTAATTTAGACAATTTAGTTTTCATTTATTTTAGAATACCAGTAAAAAAAGTTTGAAACAGTTGTGGTGAGTTGCTTGAAAAAGGACTACGTTCCTGCCTCAAAAAGCATGACTTCAATAAAATGGATGTTAAGATAAAACCGTCTGAGTTCTTAACTATCTGTCACTTATTCAGCCAGACATCCATGATATGTATTCACTCGTATCTTCTCCCTTGCAAGATATGCCCTAAAAATGTATAAATAGATTTATCACATAACTTACGGTGTGGGAATGGAATAACACAATTCTATATTTTCGATATACCACTAGTTATATGAATATGCAAATAAGTCTACTATGCGTTGTTAAAAGAAAATTGATAATGACTATGATCCAATTCCCATGGTTTATGTCGGTTTCGCTTGTTAAAGCGACAGGCAAAATGCAATAAAAGTCGATATGTGAGTTACGTAATAAATACAATCTAACATTGGTTCTCATTCATTATTGAATTTATTAAACTCGTTAGCAAAAATGATATATTGCTCGGCAAGAGCCTCGCATTATTTCATTTTGCCAACTCATTTCATAAATTCAATAATGAATGTGTACTCATGTAAGATCCTCTATTTACCAATATCCTAATCATGCTTGTTATTAAATAAAGCACCATATTGCATCATCTTTCTTATCTCAATTGTGTCTTGTCTTGTCTTGCATGGCAGACACTTAAGGATCACTTTGTCCGTCGTCTGTCGTTCTATGTTCATGACACTTCATAAACATCTTCATGTTACCCCAAGGCATATCATTAGGCCAGAAAAAAAATACCTGTGTTTCTGGTTACCCGACCGTCCCTATTTTTTGGGGCTGACCTAGAGTTTTTTATCATAAAAAAAAATAAAAAAAAATGAAAAAACTGGGTATGAATCGAACATGCGCTAAAACATGGCCACCTCCAATCTCCATGCAGAGTTATCGTTCCTTTCACTCACATATAAATGAGGAACGAGTGTACTCTGGGTAGAGATTGGGCCGCCTCCATGGTACACTGCGCGTCCGTTTTGGCTATTAGAATTAGAAAATTCAGCCATGGGACAGAGCAGAAGTTTATGAAAAACATTAATCATGACATGCTGCCAGCAGATTTGTTCTTCCAATACCACCCAGCCTCAGGAAATGATAAAATTCAATCTTTCACAGCCACATGTAAGATGGAACTCTCCGGGTCGGAACTATTGTGATCACTTTTTGCCTGTCGGAGTGACAGGCAAAAAGTACTCCGACAGGCAAAAAAGTGATTACAATAGCTCTGACCCTGAGAGTCTCCCGTCCGTCAACAAATAAACTCATAATGGCAGAAAATATTTGTTTTCAATATATTTTATTCAAAACAAACAAGTTAGATATCATGAGGTTATTTTCCTTCTCTCCTTGCAAAACCACTACAAATTAACTACTTGACAAAGTTAGATACCTTTAACATCGTCCAGACCACATGGGCAAAAAAAAAAAAAGAAAAAGAAAAGAAAAAAAATACCTACCTACCTACCCTAACTTTTTCAGCTGAGTAACCAGAAACACAGGTGTTGTTTTTTTCTGGCCTTACACATGTCCAATAACTCTGACTTTCATTTTAGCAGAGTTATGCCCCTTTTTGTAAAACATTTAACCTGCAACCTGATCTAGCTCATAACTTTAAATAAGCACATGGCAGGCAACACAAGTGTTCTGTGGAACACCCTTCTAGTTCACTGCAGAGTATGCTGCTTTGACCTAATATAGTCTCAAAGCTTTCCCTGCTTGTATTGATACATACATCTATATTTTGATACCAGTATCCATTCCCAGTTACATTTTGTTCATAAAGCAGATTTTCTGTAAAAATACATTTAAATGTATTTAAAAACAATTTTAAAATGCATGTGAATATTTACTGAAATGCCTCTGGAGCACCTAATCTCTCTTAATTAAGTCTTATTACATCACAATTAATATTTTCAAGAAAGATTCTTTTTTTAAAGATGATGAAAATCAAGATGTTATTTTGTTTGAATATTGAATTTATAGCATTTCAGATTTGTCGAAAATACATTTTTATATTGCTGGAGTCGATACCTGTAACTTTAGCAGACGTAATAGTGAGATAAAGAGACGTGTTACTGTCTGCTGTGTTCTGTGTCTTTCAGAGGACTGTTGTAGATAGCAGTGCCGGGGACGAGAAAGATGACTACTCACCGTCCACTGAACTATTATCTGCCGCAGATCCGCAACCCGACTTATAAATAGTGCCAACAATATAATAAACAGATCAGCAACAGACGTGTAAATAGTGCCAAATATAGAGCGCACAGATCCGCAAATGACATGTAAATAGTAACAATAATATTAGACCTGAACATTCCAGGAAAGCATGCGTTATTGTGGTCCATTGAATGTTATAGCCATGTATGTGTGTATATAATCTGAGAGATGAGTGTGATCCATTGAAGGGTGTGGCTATTAGCGTATATCTGTGATACGATTTCTGATTTTAATAGATTAGTGTTACTAGTGTCAAAGCAGTTTCCAGTTCATTTATGGACCTTTTCTAAAATCATCCATTTGATGTTGTTTTTCATTATAACCCGCCGTGAAAGTGAAGCGGACATGCAGTGTTACCCTTGTCCATCCTGTCTGTCATTTAACAGTCAAGTGTAGTGTTAAGTTCATTTCTCAGACACCGGAACCCATAGAGCTTTCAAACTTCACATATATTTACATCTGCATGACAGCAGTATGCTCCTACCAAAAAGGGGTCAATATGAATGAATTTCACATAATTTTCACATTAACTTACATTAAAGTTTTACATTAGTTTTAAATTCAGATTGTTTTTGGTTAAATCCATTTCTCAGACACCAGAAGTCATGACAAAAGTATGTTCCTACCACAAATAGGTCAATGTTAATGACATTGACCGACTTTTTGCATTTAATTTATGTTAAAGTTTTACATTTAAGTTTCATTACTCAGATATCAAAAGTCGTACAAGTTTCAAACTTTATTCACACTTGCATCTACATAACAGCAGTTAGCTTTCACCCCTCTCACTGCTGTGGGTTCGAATGCCACTGGTAGATCAACTTGTCAAATGAGAAAGTGTCAATTCTTACAGATGGTGGGATACAGTACTGGTTCTACCCAGGAAAAATTGGGTTGTCTGCCTCTACCACAACAAAATTGACCGTCATATATGGCCTAACATGTGCTAAAAATGAGGTAAAATACCATTCAAACAAAGTACGTTTCTACCAGGAAGTCCAGTCCATTACTCAGATACCAAAAGCCATATGCTTTCAAATTTCATACACACATCTACACTACATGATTACAACAACACATTCCTTCAGTAGGTCAATGTAATGACACTGTTCATTTAATCCATTTCTCAGGTAATAAATGCCATACAGCTTAAATTTCAAACTTTAAAACACATCATACACACATCTACATGATAGTATCATGTTCAAATCATAAGTAGGTCAGATGAATGACCATGACCTATTTTTGTACAATAGCAGCAACACATTCCTACTAAAAGAAGCCCACTGAGAGTAATCTTGACTGACAGGGCTAAAGCATGGAAATCGTGCACCCTTGACACATTTTCTAGTTTGTTACTACCATATGGAAGTGAAACCTTTCCCCAATAATAACAAAAAATAAACAGTATATATCGGGCGGGAAATAAAGTCTTGACGTAACAGGAAATAAATTAAGTGAAAAATGTGAATTTTTTGTCACCAACTGTAGCAGTTTCTATATTTTTCATAGATGAATAATTAAATCCAGGCTTGAGTTACTCATGAAAACAAGAAGTTAAATCAGATGTAAAAACCGTCTGGAAAATGTGTGACGTCACATAACGTCGATACAAATGGCATCAACAAAATGCTGGCATCCGTGAATTTGAGTTTTCATAGAAAAACAAGTGTGTTTGTATGATTTTATTTATATTGTAGCATTTGAATGAAAAAGCATTAGAATCAAGATAACCATGTTAAAATTTCATTCTGGGATGGTATGTGGTTGGTTTTACGGTCTGAAATTACATTTTAGGGAAATTTCAGACCGTAAAACCACTCACATACCATCCCAGATTGAAAATCTTAGCATGGTTATCTCTTAATTTAATTTTATAGCCTTTTATAGACTATACTTAGTTTAACAAAGACTGTCTTGGAGCTTACTCCTTGAAATTAAAAAAAGGAGAAATAAAATGTGTTTATACATCATATACTGATTTACATTACTGCAGTAATTGCTCCCCATGACATACATTTTCTGTTATCTAAATGGTCGTCTGCTGTGCTTTTGAAGTACGCATACAAAATGTCAATAGAAGAAAATAATCCAAAATAAGCAAAAAACGGACACTTTTGTTTTTTCATTTGTAAAAACACTGTTTTGTCTAATATTTGCAAATTTCTTTAATTTTGTTATCAAACTTAAACTTCCAGAATAAGTATTTAAACCATTTTATTGCACAATATGGAAACTAGTATGCACTGGAAACTGCTGTGACACAAACAGGGTTATTGTGAGCGCAGACTAATTAATCGCAACATATAATAGGGTTAACTGTATTGAAATGTTGAATTTTTTGGCAGTATTTGCGAAGCGTTAAATAACTGATATACTGTTGTAATAATCAAAATTTTGATACTAGTTAACTGGTTTCTAATGCATTCCATTGTTTTTTGACATTTTTATAAATGCATTGCAATAAAATGAAATGACATCATATATTTGACAGTTTAAAGCCACTGGATGACTGGATTTGCGACGTGGTATGCATTATTTAATAGTCACAAATGTTTGAACATCAACCAAATAGATTTCAGGGTTATTTGGCAAGTGCGTTAAAATGTTAAATAATGGTTATGTCAACGTTATCACAATGTGTGTTTTATACTAATTAATGGTTCGGGATATTACCCATATATCTGTATATTGTGATACAAACTCAAAATAATACATATTTTGATACGCTCTCAGCATACCGATACGATCAGTTAATTCCGTAGCGATTCAGAATGAGGCGTTAATACGTTGGTAATTGTGCAATACTCATATAATAGTTTTTATAGATGGCATTTATTGTCTAGCTTTGTTTTTATCCCATGTGTATACAGACTATTTTAATACTCATGTTTTTCATGTCGTCTGTAATAGAAGTAATAGAGTATGGTCTCATTGAGTTAGTTCATGGCGTAGCTCATCAGTGTGTTTAAATCAACCAACGAGATGAGACCATAGTCTATTTGTTTTGTAGCATGTCCATTTCGTCTGCCTGCCAAACTCTAACTTCCGATAACTGGTAGTTAGAGTCCACCAGTCATTTCGACAGGTGATATTTTCAATTAAATGATTTACAACTGTGCAAATACAAAGGAAATGTCAGCAGCCATGCTACAATGATCTTTTTATCTTGTATCTTGTAATTAATGAGTCTTGCTACACAGGCATATTTTATAGTAAATGCTTCTGAATGCCCAGAAGTATTTCATAATGTATGGTGATGGCTGTTAAATGCCTGAATGCCCAGAAGTATTTCATAATGTATGGTGATGGCTGTTAAATGCCTGAATGCCCAGAAGTATTTCATAATGTATGGTGATGGCTGTTAAATGCCTGAATGCCCAGAAGTATTTCATAATGTAATGTGATGGCTGTTAAATGCCTGAATGCCCAGAAGTATTTCATAATGTATGATGATGGCTGTTAAATGCATGAATGCCCAGAAGTATTTCATAATGTATGGTGATGGCTGTTAAATGCATGAATGCCCAGAAGTATTTCATAATGTATGGTGATGGCTGTTAAATGCATGAATGCCCAGAGGTATTTCATAATGTATGGTGATGGCTGTTAAATGCATGAATGCCCAGAAGTATTTCATAATGTATGGTGATGGCTGTTAAATGCATGAATGCCCAGAGGTATTTCACAATGTATGGTGATGGCTGTTAAATGCATGAATGCCCAGAGGTATTTCATAATGTATGGTGATGGCTGTTAAATGCCTGAATGCCCAGAAGTATTTTTATAGTGTATACTGATTGCTGTTAATAGCCTGAATGCCCAGAAGTATTTTTATAGTGTATTTAAGAACCATAGTAATATATTCAATAGTAAGAGGAGGGCAGGGTTTTAGGATTCCAATGTATTCTAGCCGTCTTTGGGGACGGTCAAAATAACCTAAACAATGTGTTAATTAGCTGTTGATTGTTTATAGGTTCTTTTTTTTTTATTTACTTCTTGCAATATTAAGATTTAGTTGCAAACTCTGAATTTTTATCACATAATTTGAGGTGCATGTCGGTGTAATAAAGCCATGACATAAATATCATTTTACACAAGTGTAGTAACAAGAAAATAAATGCCGAATCATGGCTTGGTCTTTTCTGATTAGCTTGATGTGCTCTCAGAATTGCATTGATTTTCATAAAATACTGGCGGTAAAATACCGGATTATGGAAATCAATGAGGCATCATATATATATATATATAGATTCTTAATAAAAAGTTAATTATGTGATATTTTTTAAGTTATGTCACATGTTTGTGCCTATATAAAATTGAATTTATTAAACTCTTGGATAAAAGTCAAATGATTCTAGGTACATAATTATAATTTTATTTTATTATAATAATAAATTCAATGTTAAAAATACCTCGTCAGATCCACAATATATGATATTGTAATAACTGATGCTCAGCACTATTGTTCGGGGCGCTTGTTTCAGTCTTAAGAGTTTTCAGCATTAACAGGAGCAATTTTAATAATATATACATAAATTATATATCATTACAACTGGAACTTTTCGTGGTAAGTAAAAATACCTTAGTTTTGAATATCACCCTTTTCCCATATAAATTTCTTATTGCTGGGACAGCAGAAAATTAAGAAATCGTAAATAACTTCAGTTAGCCTTAATACGTTTAGAGTGTCTTAATTAAGATTTTTTCCAGCTTGTTAAAATAACATTTGGATTATCCTAAAATAAGTGTTTTTTTGATGCAGCAGAATTTTACATTGAAAATGTCCTATCAAAAACAACTTTCGCGTGTGAATTTTTATTTCTCAGCCTATATTGAAAAGTAAAGTATTTTTATTTACCAGTAAAAAGGTATGTTTCACTGATATTCAACTTTAGATACTAGTTAAATTTTGTCTTAAAAATTAAAAAACACGAGGTCCTTTGGCTGAAACAAATGCTCCGAACAATAGCACATTTACACCTTCACTTGTTATATGTGTGGATGTCCTCATGAATTGAAACTCTTTTGCTTATAGGTAATATACATTTGTCATTATGACAATTATTTTTTATTCGCTGTAAATAAATATGCTTATAGTTATTATTATTATTGTAAGCATGTATATTTGTTTGCAATTCCCACTAGAGGCACAGGGAAATTCAATTCTATATTTATACGCGGCTGCCTTATAAATAAATATTTACAGCTTGTCAATGAGTTTTGTGTTATTTTCAGCTCACCTGCCTTAGGATCACTTTTCATCTGCCGTCTGACCATCTGTCTTGCTTCAAACAACATCTCTTCAATAACAGCTTGGTCAATTTTGACCAAACTTCACATGGATGGTCCTGAGGTCAATGTTTTTCAAATTTGTTAAACAAGTCAATGCGACATCCAAGATGGCCATCACTACCATAAAAGGTCGAAACCTTAAAAAAACTTCTTCCCAAGAAGTACTGAACAGATGTCGACAGTGTTCAAACAATGTTTAAATGGTGACCCTGGCCATCACAGTTTTACATTGACTTATATAGGAAAATATCGAAAAAAATCATCTCTGAAACTGCAAGAGCCAGAAGTTTAATATTTTGCATTTATCATAAGCTTATAGTCCTCTACCAAGTTTATTCAAATGGTGATCCTGTGGTCAAATTTGGCCCACCCCCGGGGTCTTGTATTTTACATAGACTTATGTAGAGAAAAACTTCAAAAATCTTCTCTAACACTACAAGGTATAGAGCTCTCATGCATTGCTTGCAGCAGAAGCTTATGGTCCTTTACCAGGTTTGTTCAAATGGTGACCCTGGGGTCAAATTTGGTCCCACCTCAGGGGTAACAGTTTTTACAGGAAAATCTTTTAAACAAAAATCTCTTCTCTGAAACTACAAAGAGCCATATGTTTAATAATATACCCTAACCATAAGCATAATATGATCCTACCAAGTTTGTTTAAGTGGCAACCCTGTGCACAAATTTGGCCCACCTCAGGGGTTACCTGTTTTACATAGACTTAAATAGGGAAATACTTTAAAAATCTTCTCTGAAAGCACAAGTTATAGAGCTCTCATATTTTGCATGTTACATAAGCTTATGGTCCTTTAGTAAGTTTGTTCAAGTGGTGGCACTGGGATGAAATCTGATCCTGCCCTTGGAGTCATAAATTTACATAAGAGTTATATAGGAAAATCTTTAATAAAACAACTTTTTTCTGTGAAGCTACATGAGCTAGAGGTCTAATATTTTGCATATACCTTAAGCTTATGTCCTTCGATCAAGTTTGTTGAAATGCCAACACAGCCTCAGGGAGTCGCATCTTTTACATAGCATGCTCTGCCAAGGTTTAGCAATGAAAAAGGTGAACAAGCATTAAATTCCATCGAATATCCTCACATTTTCAGAATAACTTACTGAATGCATTATGGGATTCACTTTTCGGACTCATTTATTTTGAGCCACTCCCATGATTTTTTTCTGCAAAAGCTTGGATAAAAGCAGAATTATTATTATTATGGTGCTGGTGTTACTAAAGTTGTACAGATGGTGACTCTGGTGTAAATACTGATCTGGGATCGGTTGATGTTTTTTAGCAATTTACAAAACCTTCTTTAGAAAATAAACAGTAAAATAACTACATTAATCCGGTAGAGCACCCACAGGCCATCTTGGGCCTCTTGTTAATACTTGCATCTCTCAAACAGTTTCAAATGGATTGTTCCCAAACTTTATATACACATACCAACTAATGACCTTATGTTATGTCCCTCTAAATCAAACAGTGTTGATTGCCCAATTTACGGCCCTTTGTTTGCCGTAGAATTTTCCCCTGTACTATTATATAATGAACTTCATGTGGCTTTTAATTCAAAAGGGGAATGTATTCATTAACATCAGTGATAGTTTTAGTTAATTTAACAAAAAACTTACAGCTTTATGAAAAATTCTTCTACCTAACACAACTAACTTTTACACTTACAACAATCTTGCACCAGAATAGTCTTGCACCAAGCTCTCCATAAACCTAATCTTCACCTCTAAACTCATGTCGGGTGAGGCTTTGAGGCGCTTGAGCCTCTTGTTATTCCATATAAGACTACTGGATTTCACTGGCTGTTATTAGTGTACTTTCAGCTAAGTCAATGGCTTCTGTTAATGTTGCAAGAAATGTCTAGCTACTGACAATTTTGTGGACAGTACAGTGTCACTAGCTACTAACAATGTTTTGAACAGTCTAGTGTCACTAACTACTGACATCGTTAGGGACAGTCCATTGTCACTAGCTACTGACAGTGTCGTGGACAGTCCAGTGTCATTAGCTACTGACATTGTTGTGGACAGTCCAGTGTCATTAGCTACTGACCTGACGGTTTTGTGGACAGTCCCGAGTCACTAGCTACTGACAATAATGTGAACAGTCCATTGTCACTAGCTACTGACAGTGTTGTGGGCAGTCCAGTGTCACTAGCTACTGACAGTGTTGTGGACAGTCCGGTGTCACTAGCTACTGAAAGTGTTGTGGACAGTCCAGTGTCACTAGCTATTGACAGTGTTGTGGACGGTCCAGTGTCACTAGCTACTGACAGTGTTGTGGACAGTCCAGTGTCATTAGCTACTGACAGTGTTATGGATAGTCCAATGTCACTAGCTAGTGACAGTGTTGTGGATAGTCCAGTGTCGCTAGCTAATGACAGTGTTGTGGACAGTCCAGTGTCACCAGCTATTGACAGTGTTGTGGACAGTCCAATGTCACTAGCTACTGACAGTGTTGTGAATAGTCCAGTGTCATTAGCTACTGACAGTGTTATGGACAGTCCAATGTCACTAGCTAGTGACAGTGTTGTGGATAGTACAGTGTCGCTAGCTAATGACAGTGTTATGGACAGTCCAGTGTCACTAGCTAGTGACAGTGTTTTGGACTTCCAGTGTCACTAGCTACTGACAGTGTTGTGGGCAGTCCAGTGTCACTAGCTACTGACAGTTTTGTGGACAGTCCAGTGTCACTAGCTATTGGCAGTGTTGTAGACAGTTCAGTATCACTAGCTACTGACAATGTTGTGAACAGTCCAGTGTCACTAGCTGCTGACCGTGTTATGGACAGTCCAATGTCACTAGCTACTGACAATGTTGTGAACAGTCCAGTGTCACTAGCTGCTGACTGTGTTATGGACAGTTCAGTGTCACTAGCTACTGACAGTGTTGTGGGCAGTCCAGTGTCACTAGCTACTGACAGTGTTTGGGCCATCCAGTGACACTAGCTACTGACAGTGTTGTGGACAGTCCGGTATCACTAGCTACTGACAGTGTTGTGGACAGTCCAATGTCACCAGCTATTGACAGTGTTGTGGACAGTCTGGTGTCACTAGCTACTGACAGTGTTGTGGACAGTCCAGTGTCATTAGCTACTGACAGTGTTGTGGATAGTACAGTGTCATTAGCTACTGACAGTGTTGTGGACAGTCCAATGTCACTAGCTAGTGACAGTGTTGTTGATAGTACAGTGTCGCTAGCTAATGACAGTGTTGTGGACAGTCCAGTGTCACTAGCTGCTGATCGTTTTATTGACAGTCCAGTGTCACTAGCTAGTGACAGTGTTTTGGACTTCCACTGTCACTAGCTACTGACAGTGCTGTGGGCAGTCCAGTGTCACTAGCTACTGACAGTTTTGTGGACAGTCCAGTGTCACTAGCTATTGACAGTGTTGTAGACAGTTCAGTATCACTAGCTACTGACAATGTTGTGAACAGTCCAGTGTCACTAGCTGCTGACCGTGTTATGGACAGTCCAGTGTCACTAGCTACTGACAATGTTGTGAACAGTCCAGTGTCACTAGCTGCGGACTGTGTTATGGACAGTTCAGTGTCACTAGCTACTGACAGTGTTGTGGGCAGTCCAGTGTCACTAGCTACTGACAGTGTTTGGGCCATCCAGTGACACTAGCTACTGACAGTGTTTTGGAAAGTCCAGTGTCACTAGCTACTGACAGTGTTATGGACAGTCCAGTGTCACTAGCTACTCACAGTGTTGTCGACAGTCCAGTGTCACTAGCAACTTATAGTGTTGTGGATGGTCCAGTGTCACTAGCTACTGACAAGTGTTGTGGACAGTCCAGTGTCACTAGCTGCTGACAGTATTATGAACAGTCCAGTGTTGCTAGCTACTGACAGTGTTGTGGACAGTCCAGTGTCGCTAGCTACTGACAGTGTTGTGGACAGTCCAGTGTCGCTAGCTACTGACATTGTTGTAGACAGTCCAGTGTCACTAGCTACTGACAATGTTGTGAACAGTACAGTGTTGCTAGCTACTGACAGTGTGGTGGACAGTCCAGTGTCACTAGCTACTGACAGTGTTGTGAACAGAACAGTGTCACTAGCTACTGACAATGTTGTAAACAGTACAGTGTCACTAGCTACTGACAGTGTTGTGGACAGTCCAGTGTCGCTAGCTACTGACAGTGTTGTGGACAGTCCAGTGGACAATGTTGGTCAGCTGATTGTCACTGGCTTCTAACAATTTGGTCAGCTGATTGTTACTGGCTTCTAACAATGTTGGTCAGCTGATTGTTACTGGCTTCTAACAATTTGGTCAGCTGATTGTCACTGGCTTCTAACAATGTTGGTCCGCTGATTGCCAATGGCTTCTAACAATGTTGTCAGCAAATTGTCACTTCCAGCTAACAATGCTGACAGCTTATTGTCACTGACTGCTAACACTGTTGTCAACTGTTGTCACTGACTGCTAACAATGACGGCAGCTGATTGTCTATGGCTTCTAAAACGGTTGTCAACTTCTTGTCACTGACTGACTTCTAACAATGTTGTCAGCTAATTATCACTGTCAGCTAAATTTGCTGTCAGTTGATTGTCACTGGCTGCTAACACTGCTGTCAACTGATTGTCACTGGCTTTCAACAATGCTGGTCAGCTGATTGTCACTGGCTTCGAATAATGCTGTCAGCTGATTGTCAGTGGCTTCCAACAATTTTGGTCAGTTGATTGTCACTGACTTCTAATAATGCTGTCACTGGCTTCCAACAATGATGCAGCTGATTGTCATTGGCTTCTAACAACTTTGGTCAGCTGATTGTCCTTTTTGTTTTGCCTGCGTAACATGGCAGACACTTAGGGGTCATTTTGTATGTCGTCTGTCGTTGTCGTTGACCACCTATCATACTTTACCTGTAACAGGACAATGGCCGTTACTTTACAAGTATTTGACCTATTTTCAATAATAACTTCATACATATCTTCATCTTGCCCCAAGAAATGTCATCACACATCCAATAACTTATTTTCATTTCGGCAGTGTTACGTCCGTTTTCTTAAAATTTAACCTACACCCTGACCTAGCTCATAACATGGCAACATACTGAGCTTTGGTCATGAAACTTTATACAGTTCTCACCACTGCTGGTTCGGATCCCTCTGGGAACTCCATTTTTCAAGAGAGAAAGTGTCAGATTCTTACGGATGGCGGGAGATATACAGTACTGGTTCTACCCAGGTAAGTTATGCCCCTTTTCATAAAACTAACATGCAACTTAACCTAGCTCCTAATTTAAAGGGTTTGATGCCCTTTTTTTAAACAAGGTTTATATTAAAGGGCTCTGAAAAACTTGAAAAACGCTGAAAGAATTCTCAAATTCCCAAGAAAAATAAAGGAGATACTACCTATTGAAAATTATCAAATAAACATAAGTGGAGGCGGCCATCGTGGAACGATGACGTCATCGTGTCTTTTTTACCATATATGACATATATGGCATATTGACAACATGTCTTTGAAAGCAAAGAAAATCACTTCAAATGAAAAATAAGCATACAATTTATACATTTTACATCTGTATATTTATTTTTTAACCAATTTGCAGTGATTTTCTTTGTATAAAATGTATACAAAATAATTAGATGGGCCACCGTCAATAGTTCCAATAATTTGTCCAAAAGTTTAGTAAACAGGGAAGCTATCCCGATTAAAAAGTGCATGGCCTAAAAAATGTCAACTGTATGAAAAATACCTAAATTTACTGATGCAATATTTTCTATAGAATACTAACCAAAACAAGAGGCCCAAGAGGACCTGTATCACTCTACCGAATGTACACATTTTGTGGAAATCTAGTGAAAAACAAACCTTCCATGCTCTGAAAAATCATGGTATTTGGTTTAACGGTGTGGATCTCCACGTTACGACCCAGGAGCTATGTCCCCTGGGTGGTTGGGGTTGGAGGGGAGTGGGGTGTTGGGGAGGGCGGACCGATGCTGGATGGATGGTTGTATCTGTCTGATCATTCTCAGTAAATGTATAACTGTGTTTTTCCCTATTTAAGTTCATGTGAACCCAGTAGTGGGACCAAATTTGACCCCATGGTCTCGATTTGACTTGGTAGATGACCATAAGCTTATTGTACATGCAAAATACTAGACCTCTAGCTCATGTAGTTTCAGACAGTAAGATTTTTTTTTAAAGATTTTCCTTTATAACTCTATGTCGAGGACCATAATTTTATAGTGCATGCAAACTATATGAGAGTTCTATACCTTGTAACAACCTGTCAAAGACTGATTGGTCAAAAAGCAGATGAAAACATAAGAGCTAGGGTTCTATTGGATCATAGTTTATGTAATTTATTGCATTTTTGTAGAGCGCGTTTACGGATCTCGACTTAGCGATCACAATGTCATCCTGGTGCATATGTGTGTCGGTTCGTTCTTCCCATTGTTCGTTAGTCTGTGTCTTCGATTTTCATTTACTTATATCTTCTTAGTTACTTAATGGAGGATTTTCACAAAACTCCACTAAAATATTCCTAACATCGTATGCACAAATTCGGGCCGCTGCCATCTACTTTGGATGAAATATAGGTCACGTACGTCCTCCGCTAAAACATGCGTATCTTGTTCCTTTTTCGCAGGATTTTCACTAAACTCTACGAAAATGTTCCTTGTATGCATCTAACATCATATGCACAATTTTGGGTCGCTTTTACCTACTTTTGACGAAATATGGGTCATTTAGTCCGGTCTCCCTTCGCTAGGACATGCCAGTCTTGCTCCTTTGTAGCAAGATTTTCACCAAACTCCACCAGAATATTCCCATTTATGCATCTAACATCTTGGGCCAAATTTGGGGCGCTGTGACATCTTTTGGACGAAATATTATGAGGGGCACATCTGATCTCTGCTACGACATGCGTATCTTGCTTCTTTCTTGCATGATTTTCACCAAACCCCTCTAGAATATTCCCATTATGTATGTACTACATGTAGTATCTAACTTCATGCGCACAATTTCGGATAACTCCACCAAAATGTTTCTTATATGCATTATATGCATCTAACATCATGTGCAAAATATCAGGTCGCTGTGATCTGCTTTGGATTAAGTAAGGAACGAATATCTCATGGAATTTACATTGGTGCGAATATGGCATTTTCAATATTTCAAGGGGCCCTAACTCTGGTGTTCCTAGGCCGATATACCTGTTTCTTTGAACTTGTTCTAGTGTTTATTAATATCAACAATCTGGCCAAATTTGGTAAAGATCAAATACAAAATGATGGTGATTTTCAGTAAATCAAAGGCCTCTGGTGTTACTAATCCGACTTGGCTTATTTTCGAACTTGTCCGAGCTTTCAGTGATTATAAAGACACCGACACAGTCTAGTTAAGATCAGTCGGTAGATGTGACACGTTTTGTGATGACAGAGCAGAACCCCTTCCACTCTGAGTATTGATGATTGTGCTAAGGGTACAGAGGAACACTACATTAATCCCAGTTAAGCGAGTCAATGTAAATAAAGAAAAATCTTGCCGGGATATATTCTCTAACAAACTAAGCAGCAGTAATATGAGTAAAACACAAACATGACCATGTATCTATGGATATAAAAACAATGAAACTAGCCTAAAATGTCACAAAGCAAGTACTCAATGACTTCGCAAAAGCCAAAGCAACACGAGAATAAATCGTTAAGGGCACGACAAAACACGATTAAATACAAATAATAAACGTTACATCCTTTTCATGATTTAGGTAAATGTCATCGAAGGTCTACACTCCGTCAGGTCATCTCACAATTAAAGAATTTATGAACAATGGTCGCAAATGTTAAGTCTTCAACTCAACTCTAGAAAAAACGAATGTTAGAAACATACTAGTACTCCATAAGAAGTTGCAAGAGGCACATTGTCGTCAAAATGAATGAACTCTATAACGATACATTCATTGACCACTCTCATTAGCTAAACTCGCATCAAGACTAGTAACGCTTTTAATGGAATAGAGGCAAAGTGGAAAAAAGATTGTTGAATGTCACCAGAATGGTGAAATGGTTTTAGAAAGATGTTTCACTGAACGTTTAATGTACACGAAGGACAGGAGGAGTCCACTAAGAGTTTTTTGATGCCTTAATTACCAAAGAAGACAATGACAAATAGTAAGGTTACAATAAAATGTAAAGCAAAAGATATCCCAGTTAATGAAGAAGAGAATTATTTAAGGCTAAATGACCATGTACATTAATTAAATAAAGTATCCCATTGGAAAGAGTTTTGAGAATGCACCAGTACCGGTAAGTTAGTTTTGTGAAAATGGTTGCAAACTTTCATGGGAAAAAACACGAACTTTATATTCCACCAGGATCGGTTTTAATTAGCATCAATGGCAACAACTCGAATGCTACAGCCGATGTCATCTTTAGTCAAACAAACATACAGTTACATGGCTTCGTTGTTTTGAATGTGCATATTTAGATAAAAGTATGGATTTTAAACGAGTCTGTTTTGTTTTTAAGCAGTACGAAGGAAGCCTAATTGCGCAAATTCATGAGAAACATGGAGAGAATATTTTGCTTTATATACCGTCTCACATACAGGCAAAAATGATCGTTCGACGTTCATACCTACCTAGAACAAGTTTCTTACAAGTAGCAAGAGTAAAGTAGAATTGAAATATTGTATAAAAACACCTAGCTGAAAGCTCACATGACGACCAATATATATACCAGTATACATCTGACAATGAAAATAGCATAGGCCCATGTAGCAGTCATTGAATATCTTGAATCTAACCACGCAAAAGCTGATACCAGCATGCTTATTCATTGCTATACAGCCATGTTCAAAGTCAGGCAAGGTGTTGTTGTTCTTCTTAGACCAGACACGGATGTACTCGTAATACTAGTATATCATTTTGACCATTTGAGTGTGGAAAAACTATTCGTTGAGACTGAGAAGAAGAGCATTTTGATTTGACCAGATTAATCTATATGCATGATAGTGTTAATAAACGTTAATGTTGATAAACGTTAATGTGAGTGGATCTTGACGATGGTTTACACACTCACAGGGTGCGACCCCAGTTGCTCTTCCGTTGAAATTGGCAAGACAATAACATTTAATGTAATGATGAACAGTGCTGGTGTGCTTCAAGAATTATCTGTACGATACAGTATGTCTCTGAATTCGTTGAGAATGAAAAAGGGTGCTTGAAAACAAGAACTTAATATCAAGGAAGAAGTTACCGCCTACAGATGATAGGCTTTTACTTGATATAACGTGTGCATCTCAGTTACTGATTTGGAGAGGATGTATATTCCTAAATATGCCAGACCCAACAGAATATGGCTATGAGATTGATAAAGGTATTATTAAAGGTATTGAGCTATTTTACACCTCAAGACACACTTATTTTTACACCTGATATTTTGAACCAGAAGTGAGTTGGTCTGCTTCTGTATTGATCAATGTATTGATGTAAGTTCGTCAAATGAACAGCTGTTTGCATAATTATGCATGTATTTGCATGATGAAGATTTCTGCTTAAAGCTGTACAGTCCCTATTTTAACTAGTAATAACCCATGAATATGAATGAGTCACGTGTTAAGTAGTTTCAAATCGACGAACACCCCAAAGGTCGGTATATAAACAGAAATCAATGCGAACAAAATCTTATTTTTATTTAGCTTCCGTACAGGTAACATCGATAAATATACGGCTCCAGAATATATGTGATAAATAATAGTTGCCCGGAACGGGATTTGAACCACAGCTTTGCACTTAAGTTTTGAAAGATGTACGCTAAACCACTAGACCACAGCTATATATTGGTATGATATAGCATATTTAACACTAAATAGGCATTTCTTAATAACAAGCGCGCGCACACAAACTCATCAAGCGCTAAATAACAAGTCGAGATATGGTTGTTTTGAGGCGAAGTATTAGTTTCATATTGATAACATACAGTATTACACCAGACAATGTTAATTTACATGTGCGACAATATGGACTACATATTTATTGATCCATCTTTAGTTGCGTTCAAATATGTTAAGTTATTTTGCCTCATAATAAATGGTAGTTAGTATACTATTTTCTCAAGTAGCGTTGCTTCAGTGAGTTCAGTGGATAGAGCACCGGACTTGAGATCAGAAGATCGTGTGTTCGAGACCCAAAAGAGAATAACTTTTTTTTCTGTAAAAAATACTGTTACCTGTGTATAGGTACATGTGCACTGCTCGATGTCTATACAGTAAATGAATTTCTGCACTTTATTTGCTCGCTTAAATACCCGATTTCGACAAGAGCTGATGAACATGAAGTTACCAATAAAGACACGCCTACAAAGAAGAAATCGTTTGATATAGAGACTGTAACTTTAAGATCAACTCTGGGATTAGAGATTTATTTGTGCTCTATTGTGATTATATCACAACAAGATGTTACACATACTGCTGTAAAATCTTAAAACAAAAATGTTATCATTATCAGAATATTGTAGCATGGTCGGTGACATTTCCTTTGATGAATGCAAAGCATTAATGGTTTAATTCAGGGTAACTAAAGGGGCACGGCTATACCGTACTACAAGTAATATATAGAGTCTGGTCTCAGCGAGTTGGCTTATTTAAACACCGAGATTGGCTTTAAACACCGAGATGGGCGTAGCAGATCGAGGTGTTTAAATAACCAACGAGCTGAGATAGAATCTATATTTTTTGTAGCATGGTGTACTTAGTAACAATGTGACGTCAGAGTGACGTCCGTACTCTATATTCCTCTATCTGGTAGCTGTAATATGGTATAACCATGCCCCTTATAGTTGCCAGAAATTAAACGATTTAATGCTTTGCATTCATCAAAGGAAATGTCACCGACCTTGCTACAGTTACCAGATAGAGGAATTTAGAGTACGGACGCCACTTTGACGTCACAGTGTTACTAAGTACACCATGCTACAAAAAAAGATTCTAGTCTGTCTCAGCTCGTTCGTTATTTAAACACTTTGATGGGCTATGCCCATCTCGGTGTTTAAATAAGCTTACTCGCTGGAACCAGTCTCTATCTATGACTTGTTTTCACTACATAAGAACCTGTTTATTAATATCAATGGAAAACATATGCTTAAAAAAACAGGTAAATGCAGATTTACAAGGAATTCTATATATATTTTTTTTTAAAAGGTATAATTTGATGTCAATTTTGATTTAAATGTTCAATCCCATAAATCACCATAAATCGTCAATGAGATATCTACCTTTTACGCTCATACTGTCGTTCCTTGCATACACATACATGACGGCCTCTGGAAGAGATTGACGGATAGCGTCTTGGTGCTATAAAGGATCAGTTTTGAAATGTATTTGATTAGATGATCTAAAACTTATTTCACACAGAATACGCTTTAAGAAATGATTTTTGTTTATTACGTAAATAAAGAAAACACAGCTAAAGGTAAATCTATATTTTTTATAAAATTATTAACCATTTACGAGTAACCCATTATATTGACAATTTAAATCATTAGTCAAGTGATGTATGTCATTAATTTATCTAAAATCAATAGTAAACATATAAAAAAAACACACTGAATTTGTCTTATTTTTTTTTCGTTTAAAAAAGAAAAAGAAAAAAAAAGAGCATGTTTAATTTGCGAATCAAATCTGGAATCCATATCTACAGAAACGTATACTAATAGATATGATCGAAAATGTACAGAGACGAGCGACAAGATTATTGCCTGATATGAAGGAATTATCATATGAAGAAAGATAAAGAGTTTTGAACCTACCGACGTTCGGTATACGGAAGATTTAGCAGTGATATGATTTTTTTTTTATGGTAAATATGATACCAAGGTGTCACATCTGCTGCCAATGAGGACAGCATCATCTACACAATGGCATCAATACAAACTTCGTAAGAAAATACCACATCTATAGAAATGTTAGGCATATATTAGCTTTGCTATCGAATAGTAGATATTTGGAATTCATTGCCAGCGGAAGTTGTAAGTGCCAAGATTGTACATGCGTTTGAGAGAAAATTTGTCAAATTATGGAAAACCGAATTTAATAAATATCAATATAGAGAGCTGATTAATACGGTGGCTGATTTCTGCCATGTCGTCTTTTTGTTATTTCGCCGCGAAAAGACGACAGAACGAAAATACGACAGGACGAAAAGACGCCAAATGCAGCGTGACAAATGGCAGAAATCAACCACCATAGATTAAAATGACCGGTTACGACCAATTAAGCAGGACACAAGGCAATATTGATGTTTTAAAAGCTCACGGAAGAGTTATGGCCCTTGATTTAGTTACAAATGCTGTATTATGCCTCCTTAAGACGATATGGCCTTCATTTTACATCTGATCTTTACCATACTTAACTAATAGTAATGAAAGCTCGGACAAGTTCGAAAACCAGCCAGTTCGGATCAGTAACACTGGAGTTATGGGCCTCTATTTAGTTAAAAATGCTATATTTTGCCTCGTTAAAACGATGGGGCCTTCATTTTTCATCCGATCTTTATCAAACTTACCAGATTGTTAATATCAATGAAAGCTCGGACAAGTTCTAAACCAGCCAGATCGGAACAGTAACAGCAGAGTTATGGCCCTTGATTTAGTTATAAATGCTATATTTTGCCCTGTTAAGACGATAGGACGTTCGTTTTTCAGCTGATCTTTACCAAACTTTACCATGTTGTTAATATTAATGAAAGCTCGGACAATTTCGAAAAACTACGGAATCCTGTTAGGGCCATCGCGATCTCGCGTTTTCAATTTCGCGAGATTGCGAGATTGCGAAATAAATTTCGCATTCTCGTCCTATTCTACCTTGAAAAAAACGCGAAGTTTGCAAGCCAAACCTCGCGATTTTATCACGTTTTCATTTGGACGAGATTGCGAGAATGCGAAATAAATCTCGCATTCTCGCCGTATTCTACAATGAAAAAACCGCGAGATTTGCAATCAAACTTCGTGCAAACCTCGCGATTTTATATCGGCATATTGTACAATGAAAAAAACGCGAGGATTGCAAATCAAACTTCGTGTAAACCTCGTAGTTTTATTCTTATTAGATTCGAGAATAAGAAATATGTTTTCTTGTTTTTGCCCTCTGGTACATCGGAGAAAAAACCGCGAGGTTTGCTAACCCAAACTTCGCGTAATTCTCGCGTTTTTTTCATGGTACAATCGGCCGATGTAAAAGCGCGAGGTTTGCACGAAGCTTGATTTGCAAATCTCGCGTTTTTTTCATTGTAGAATACGGCGAGAATGCGAGATTTATTTCGCATTCTCGCGATCTCGTCCAAATGAAAACGTGATAAAATCGAGAGGTTTGCGCGAAGTTTGGATTGCAAACCTCGCGTTTTTTTCAATGTAGAATAGGACGAGAATGCGAAATTTATTTCGCAATCTCGCAATCTCGCGAAATTGAAAACGCGAGATCGCGATGGCCCTAACAGGATTCCGTAAAAAACAACCAGATCGAACCATCATAATGTTTCTCCTGAGGCATTGGCAGGATTTCAATTTTTTTTTTTAGAGATGATCAGTATCAGGCCTAGTTGTACAGGTCATCATCATGTTCCGGTTGAATGATTTTGGGCGGAGTTGTAGCCCTTTAAAGGTTTTTTCTACACAAACATTGTCCAGACTAGTTCTCCTGAACCCCTGGTCGGATTTCAGAGAAACTTTGCAGGGATGATCAGTTCCAAGCAAGATTGTGCATATCATCTCCGTGTTCTGGTTGAAATATCTTTGGGAGATTTATGGCCCTTTAAAGGTTTTAAAACCTTGTCCAGGCAAGTTCTGCTGAACCCCTGGCCGCATTTCAAAGACACTTGGCAAGGATGATCAGTATCAACCCTAGTTATGCATATCATCACCGTGTTCTGGTTGAATAATATTTGCCGGGGTTATGGCTCTTTAAAGGTTTTAATACACAAACTTTGTCCAAACTAGCTAGTCTATTCTGAACTCCTGGACGTTGCAGGAATGTTCAGTACCAAGCCTTGTTGTGCATATCATCACCGATCGATCGAGTTCCGATTGAAAAATAATCGGCGGGATTATGGCCCTTTAAAGGTTTTATTACAAAAACTTTGTACAGACTAATGTCTTCTGAACCCCTGATTAGACTAATAGCCAATCTTGGCGGGGATGATGGTTTACCACCACCAATTACATGTAAACCTCCGAGGTGGATCGAATGTAGTTCCTATAATAAAAAGTAATCCCTCCTTTTTCGATGGAAATGGGCATTATAAGTAGGGAAAACTGCCCATTTCTATTCGATTTTGTGGTTATATGTATAAGAAGCGTATTAATAGGTTTTACTGGATCACTGATGAACATTTTCGAAATTTCGACTCTATGCTTACACTTTGTGAGCAATGAAAACAGTCGATCAATAAAAACAGCTGTACCCTTGACCTGTTTAGTAAACAAACAAGAACTTTCTTACATGTCTTGTGACCCCACGTTTTCTGGTGATTTTTCAAGTGGAAAAATAGTTTTCTATATGAACATTACACTGCTGCATTATCCATACTTGAGTTGAATTGGCAGCAAATCATTAATATGGGACACTTTAACATTGGAGTCTATGGGGGAAAATAATAAGTGCTTTCATACCTGATGAGTACCAAGCCTAATTGCGCATGTCATCGCCATGTTCCGGTTGAATGTTTTTTGGTGGAGTTATGTCCCTTTAAAGATTTTAATACACTAACTTTGTACATAAAATTTCTCCTGAATCCCTGGCCGGATTTCAGAGAAACTTCGCAGGGATGGTCATTTCCAAGCCTGGTTGTGCATATCAGTAGTATAGATACTGGGGGTACCAGGCCAGTTTCCCTCCCGCGCAGGGAACGAGAATAACTAGTGAATATGCCAGGGGGGGGACTCAAGCATAACTCTCATTTATATCACCAAGATCTAAATGTAAGTCACGCCTAAATCAACCCCTCAACACATTCATTAGTTTTCTCAAGCACCCCGCTCGGGAAAACTCGCCTGATACCCCCAGTATCTATACTACTAATCAATCCGGTTTGTCATTTTAATAGAATAACATTTGCAACTCATTAAGCAAAGTCAGAAGGAACCGGGCAGTAGTCTTCATCATCGCTCTGCATATCATTTTTTACCATGGAGTATTTTATTTTTCTACACTTTGTTATTTTGTATTTTAGTTCAAGAAGCTCTTCTCTGTTTCTATCAAGCTCACGTTCATAATTATCCATTTCAACCAGCAGTCGTCTTTTATTGGTGTCCATAAAATCATCACGAACTACTTCATATTCTACTTGGAGTTGCTTACCTCTCATCAATTCTCTTCTATATTTATCTTTTAAATTGTTAAGTTTTTTGCAAACCTTTTCTAATCTTTCTTGTTCCATTATATAATAATACTATATATAATTATTTTTAAACCTCTTATTTAATATTTTCAATATCCTCCTCATGTAATTCAACTAATAAGATTTACAGTTTATTTTATAATTTTTTTGCAAAAGCCACATGTTATGCGCATGTATTTTACATTAACGGCTGTACAAATTCTTTTACGCAGCTGTGCACAGCCGTTAATGTGTCACCTGATTTTGATTAGGAAATCTACGCTTGCGCTCATCCCACAATCCATTTAACTTTTCAATGGGCCGGCTCGCTCATAGACATCACCAGAACTCTATTTGACATATCTCTACCGAAACGAAACGCAGAGATACACCTAAAGCTTGGCAAGGTCTGTTACCAGCAAACACATATCAGGGAAGAATTCTTTAGCAGCTGCACCTCAATATTAGTTTGCTAGTAACGGAACTACACAGATACCATCTACTAAGCGCCACAATTGCGAGACTACAACAAGTTAGCAAATAACTGTCATTTTCACCAGGTAACCAACACTTACAAACATATAACCGATAGTAATATAACTCGATTTCTTATATATACTATATCACCGACCGCTTGACTTTATAAAGGGTTTTCAAATTTGCATAAATTTAAATTATCATAGTTAGTAATTTTAATTAGCATTGTGCTGCAGTACAATCTGATCAATTAGTTGTGTTAGTAATAATAGCGTTGGCATTTGCTTTAATATTTGTAAAAGTACTTTTAAATATTAATTAAAATAAATATTTGTCACAAAACGGATGGAGATGTTCCGATGACCTTTGACCCCGAAACCGAAACCGAAACGAAACCGAAACGAAACCGAATCCGAAACGAAACCGAAACCGAAACGAAACCGAAACGAAACCGAAACCGAAACGAAACCGAAACGAAACCGAAACGAAACCGATTCGGTGGGGATTTGGAGTCTGCATTTTGGAACCCACTACCTGCTTCGAACACACGCTTGTTATTGCTTAATGTTTTGAATGTCTTTAAATGATACCCAACTGTTAAAGCTATTATCATAACCGACCCATTTTACTAATGCTAATTTCTTTTTATAATCACGTCGTACTACTTTTTCAATCCTGAATATTTCTTGCTTTGCTTTTATCATTTCTAATTCATAAAAACTGCCATCAATGTTTTCTTTGTTTAAATCTTTTATTTTGTATGTCACAGGATTTGTGTTTTGGATTTCATCAACAACAAATATTTCTTCAGTCCAATTTGGGGTATAACCTTTCTCAAACGTTCTTTTATATTTACTAATTCTAACATTATCCCCTATTTTAAACTTTGGCTTAATCTTAGTACTTTTCATCTTTCCATACAAGTTGAAATACACTGTTCCTTTATTTTTCTCATCACTTGCTTCAGTCGGTGTCATTTTAATACTCCGATGTTTTGTATTATTATACTTGTCAACCATCGCCTGAAGCATGTCTAAATATGTATTTGTATTGTTAGCTGTAAAATATTTCCACATCTTTTCTTTTAATGTTCTGTTAAATCGTTCAATTACTACAGCTTTTCCGAAATTAAAAGTGTGATACATTTCGATATTATTGTCACTAAGGAATTGCTTAAACGTCTTGTTATAAAACTCCACACCCTGGTCAACCCACAGCAATTTACACTGTCTTCCTGTATTGATTATCTGTTGGAACGCTTTAGTAATTTCTAAACCAGTTTTATTTGGAACTGGAATAACCCAAGCAAATTTACTAAACACATCAATAACAGTAAGCAAATATTTAGTACCTTTATTATACTTTGAAAACGATTGCATATCAACCAAATCAGCAGACCATATTTTATCAATTTCATTAACAATCACACGGCGTTGAGTGAACTTTCTTCGTATAGGCTTATGAAGTTCATCTGCTAACTTGTCAGTCCATTTCAACGCCTTTTTTAGTTTTTTGAGTTTCCAAGACCAAGTTTGTATTTAGCACTAATCACAGGCTTGACTAACAAATTCTTAGCGATCTTTTCTCCAACAGTTTTAGACTTACTAGATTTCAAACCAGCAAGCATGTTTTTATCACATGTTGATTTATTACTAGGATTTTCGTCATAACAATAATCATGATCTTTACAAACAGCATCCAATTCATTTACCGGTTCTCCGCTATCAAGTGGATTACCAGGACCGCAATATTTATAACCGGGAAGAGTTAGCCCCTTTTTGGGTAGCAAAGGGAGCAAAGCTTTATGAATATCAATATTTCCACCTTCTGTGTTGTTAACAAACTTTGTTTTAGTAATACCGCAAGATGCACAAGTTGCTCTTAACATTTTTCTACCATTTTTTGCTAAAACATACTGAGGATTAATATTTTCAGTAACCTTTTTTTCTTTTATACAGTAACTCATATATAATATGATTAGATTAAACTTCGTTTACAAAATATGATGTTATGATGTTTTCATTTTCTACTGGTTTGTAAGGCTTTAATAATTTATAAAGAATATCGTACACGCTATTTCCTTCTTGCAACTTTTTGATAAAGTACAAACAGAAATATCCGCACAGGACACTTGTTTTATCTTGATATTGAATGGTGTTGTATTTTATATTAGGTATGTACGCTAAAACTTCTTTTGGTGGGCTTAAGCCAAACGGATCGAAGTAATAATTATCATAGTAACAAGTCCAGTGTGTACCAGGTCCAATATAATCATCAAGATTAATAATACCACATTCTTGTTTGTTTTGTTTTGTTGGTAATATGTTCTTGCTAAACACTCCCCTGAAGTTCTGCATGCCTAGCTGCTTAACCCATTTTGTTATATCTAAGTTAGAGATAGGTTCATTTTTAAAATTTAATTTTTTTTTATAAATGGGATACTTCTGTATGGTCTAATTTGTGAGTCTACTTGTAAACCATATCCTCTTCTATCTACTTGCAAACCTTTTCCAGTCAAACCACTAATAAGAGATCCAATCAATGGAATTCCTAGTGATGCAAGCATTCCAAGAAATCCTCCGTCCTGCTGTTGTTTTTTAGTTAGTTTAACGGGGCAGTGACCTTTTGACTTTGCTATCTTCTTTCTTTGCCCAGCTGTTAATTTTTTTGATTTTAGAAGTGTTTGTTTGTTATCACTAGGAACAGTTGCTGTTACCTCTTGTTGTTTTTTATCACTGGGAACAGTTGTCGTTTTGTTACTAGAAGCACATGCCAGTACGTCTTGCAATTGTTTGTTTGTTAGTTTAATAGTACAGGAACCTTTTGACTTTGCTATTTTGTTTTTTTGTGCAAGTGTTAATTTATTTGATTTTAGAAGTGTTTGTTTTTTATCAGCAGGAACAGTTACCATTCCATTTCCAAATATTTTACCAATACCAGTACTTGCCAGACCACTAAGTGCCCCTGTTGCTAGAGGTCCTAATATCTTTGGAGCAAATTTAGCAACTGTTGGTAAAATTGTTTTAGTTAACAAACCAGCTAATGCGCCTAAAAAGCCTCCATTTTTAGACTGAGATCTCATTTGCGATTTTGATATATTTATGTCTAATCCCCGTCCATCAGATTTAGCTTTGTTAATATTGTTAATCTGAGTAGCTGTTAGCAGCAAAGGAAAATTCTCAGTTAGTTGGTTATTTTTTAACCTGAGTGTTAATTCACTTTTGTTTTCATATGCTTTTGCCAGACTTTGTTTCTGACCATCTGTTAAATTTACTGAATAATTTACGTAAGTCATATATATTATAAGTTAGATTAAACAATAACTAGTTCATTTCCAACAGTATCAATAACAACATCTACTTCATAGAGAACCAGAGCATAAACTTTATATGGAGCAGCAGGAGGTATATTTAGTTTATATCTCAAATTTAGTTGTTTTGGATCAACACTGACCTCATTTCCCTTGTAACTCAAATTGAAATATATCATTCCGAAGAGATTTTTAAAATTACCTACATTGAGTAAAGTTCCGGTGTTTTTATCATTTTGCTTGTAAGAATAATTAATAACATCTCTGAATATTCTTATGATATTAGCATAACTATATTCGGTTTCTGGATAATAAACTCCATTTCCAACTTCCAATCTAGCTGATTGTAAATAGCAATTAGTATTAGCAGCATTTACCTTAAACGTGTCCAAAAGATGAGGATTTTGTGTTTGAGAAGAACTCTTGTCTGACCTTTGCAAATAAACAAACACATGTTTGGGATTTTTAACACCAGCCGTTATTCTAAATGCGGATTCAGTTGCTTCAGAACTTCCGCTCACTTGTATCATTTCACAGAGGTAAGTCCATCTTGTTGATATCATATGATTTGTCATTACATAACTTAAACCATCTGAGTTAAATATCATTTTGGGTATCCACAAAACTAATTTATTAATAATTACTCGGCCGTCATCACCACTTGATTTGAAAATTAGTACATTATCATCTGTCAGTTGCAAGCTGATTTGAATTTGACCAGGAGGAAGCATGTTTGTTTCCAAACCTCCAAAGAAGGAATATTTATTTAATGGGATTATAGAGTCAACTTTTTGATTAGTTATGATTAAAGCATGACGACTAGTAAATCCCGGGTTATAACCAACTTGATCATCTCGAGATTCTGCAATACCTGTACTATATAAATAAAAATATTCGTTTGTTCCGGTTGTCTTTGCATAGTCATCAGAAATTTCAAGCAAGCTTTTGATATTAACAAATCTGTGAAGATTATTTCCATCGTAAGCTGTTTTTCCATTTTGCTTTACTTGCATATGATCAATCAATGAAGCTGCATCGTTAATTAAAGCAATTCTGTCAGCGTCTGCGAAATTGGCTCCATCAGCAAGTTTGTTTACTTGAAAACTGATTTCGAAATATGCGTTATACCAATCGAAGTAAGAACTTCTATCATTCATTGTAAATTGGTAGCCACTTTTCATTTGTCTAGTATTATTTCCTGGTTGTGTTATTGGGGTATCTAACTGAATAGGTACATGTTCATATATATTATTATATTGATCACTTCAAAACATCTATGTATACTAGTAATTAGATTATTTTTTATTAATTAATCGATTAATTCTTGTATGAATTCCCCTTCCGGAAAGTAATCTATTAATTTTTGTATTTACATCTTCTTCAATTATGTCATCAGCCGCAACTTTAGCCACATCTTTTGTAGCAGCCTTTGTAAGTTCTTTTAAAATCATCTCACCTTTTGGTTTAGGTTTAATAACTGAAACTAATTTATCAGCAGCCATTTTTTCTACTTCATCTCCTAGCTTTTTAGAACCACTCTCTATGATTTGTTTACCAGCAGTTTCTAATGCTTTCTTGCCTGCTGTTTTCACAGACTCGCTGAATATCTTTGATCCGACATTTGAAAGAATGTCAAATATACCAGCTCCCGTTAATCGATCAACTTGAGTATATGTTCCCGTACTAGTGTCATAAACTTTTTTTAAACATGCCATATAACTTATGTTACATTAATTCCTTCAAAACAAAACGAAATGATGTGTGGAGACCATTAAGATTAATAATTTTACCGGAGAAATCGGTTATGTAAATATTAATACTGTTAATGATCGTTTTGTTTACCTCACAGAACCCGACTCTTATCGGTTCATCTTTGAAAGGATATGATCTTGTAAGATCAGCTGTACTTATTTCATAAATAACATCCCCGTATGATCCATCAACAATAGAATTACTTATCAAATCACAGTGGATATACAACGTATCGATAGAATTTGTTATGTTCGGTGTCACAGTTCCAAATTTAGTTTCTCTAATAACCGCATCTTTGTCAAACCCGATCAAGACATGAAAGTTTGTTTCTCTTAAATCAAGCATAAAATTATTATGGATGGTAACCAAGCATTTGAAACTTGATAAATCAAACTCAATTCTTATCGGGACAGGTGAGTCATCGGTTAAATCATTGTTTACAGACAATGTTTCTTTGATGTAATTATCAATATCAGCATAACTGTAATTTCCATTTGTAAAAATAATACTTTTCCAATCTGTTCCATTGTGATACCTTATCACTTTGTTATTAAAATCTTCACTAATATTATACCACGAGTAAGTCATGGAATTAATCTTATCAAGTCCAATGCCATACTGTTTGTTCCTACCTAATATTAATGGTCTGTCAAACACAGTTGTAAAATTACTCGGTGTATTTGAGCTATTAATTATTGACGCTTTCTCCGATGATAATACAATTTTTTGTTCCATATAATATAGAATGGATAAAATTTATTGATACTATTCATTCCGGTATGTAAAATAATTTATAACTTGATTTTTCAAAATTGAAAACTTGTGTAGTGTTGCGTTCTATGTATGATCTGAATTCCATACTATATGGCGGTTTGAGATATAATTCAAATGTTTCTTTTACTATTCGTTTATCATTTTTTATTATCGGGTGAAGATGCTTTCCGGCATCACCTGATGATACATAAATATAGAAACTTTCTATATCTGCTCCTGTGTAAGTAAAATCTATTTCAAATACATAACGGCCTTCTTTAATAATTTCCAACCACTCCGAAGAATCTGTTTTATAATATTCTTCACCTTTTATAAGTGGATTGACCATAAAAGTAAACGCACGGAGAAAACCTTGTGAACGCCCGGATCTTTCAAGTGGTTTTTGCGTAGGATATGATACAAAAATATTATCACTATCAGTACTCCTACCATAATCTTGAATAATACTTATTCCATCTATTGTATATTCAAAAAGTAGAATCCGACTTAAATAGTCAACTTTTACTTTCAACCCATCAATTATACCAATAATTGCTGTGTGTCTACTACCAGACTTTTGATTAAACTGTTTCAATGAAGCTATTTCACCATCAAAAGCTGTGTTTCTTTCATCCTGAGTAGCTTTCAATTGCTTTGAAGCATCATCAATAGCAGTCTCAAGTTGATCAGTGTCAACCAGTTTGTTCAGAGCAGTCTCCAGCGACTTGCCGTCAACCATTTTCTTTTTGATGTCTTCAAATTCTTTGTTGATATCAGCAACGTTGGTGTTTATCTGTTGATTTAATATTTTAATCTGAGTTATTTCAGTAGTAAAAGCAGTTCTCATTTGTTTTGAAGCATCAGCAATAGCAGTTTCAAGTTCATTATTGTCAACCATTTGTGTATTGATTTCCCCAATCCGTGCATTAATATTTTGAACACCAGCTCTTATTTGTTTACTTAATTTCTTGTAGTTTTCACTATCTTCCAATGCATCTTCTTTCTTTTCTAACTCTTTCAAAGCATCACCTAGAAGTTTTATTTCATCTTTCAATCCGTTTTGAATTTCAAGCATTTTCTCGCGGTTTGCTTGTAACTTTGTTTGTATTTGACTTAGTTTATCATCAACACCTGTTGTCAAATCTTTCATCATATCTGGAATTTTATCAATATTATAATCACGTAGGATTTTTGCTACTCTTCTTACAGTAAATTGCTTTGTTGCTGCATCATCTGCTTTTTCTGGATTACCAATATTGATAATTTTATTATTATTCATGTTAAGCTCACTTCTCAAAACATTTTCCTGGTTTCTGCCTTTGTTAAGATAATTAACCAAATGTTTTTGTTTTACATACTCAGACAGCACAATACCAAAATTTGTTATATTGACACTGCCAGTAGCAACTTCCTCACCAAGATCATTAAAAAGCCCCATTATATATAATATGATTAGATTAAATTTCACCGTTGAAGTTACGTCTTACTAACTTTCTAGGGTGGTTATAAACAGAGATCTCCGATCTCTGTTATAAATCGCCGATGAAGTTACGTTTTACTAACTTCCTCGGTCGATCCAGATACAGAAAGTCGTACTGCTTGTCAGTCGCTTTCTTGTACTGCTCTTTGCTGACATCTTGTTCTCTAGAAAGCATACCAAGCTCACGATTAACTGGAGTTGCGAAGAAGATGTAATGAGAACAGTTCAAACGAATGTCTTTGGGAGTTTTGTAATAAGATTGTGACAAGTAAATTACACAACAATTTTTATGTCTTCCCTGGATGAAATAATTAATAATATCGTTTTGGTTACGCTCGCAAACATAATCATCAAAAATAGCTATCTTCTGATTATCTGATTCTAAATCATTCACAGGGATAACTTCATCATTCGAACATTCTAATATATCTTCAACTGGGATTTTATTCTTTTTGCTATCTTTTCCAGTTTTTGTGATAAGACCTGATACTTGGACTGCTCCAAGTTTTTAGCAAACAAGTAAATCTTGTCGTAGTAAACCAAAGGTTTCAGCAGCATGTGAACTAATGTGTTCGTCTTGCCAGATCCTGAATTACCGCAAATTAACATTCTAAAACAACAGTCTGGCATAAAGTTCCATATTTGTTTAAAATTACCGTTTTCTGTTTTCATATCATAGTTTGGAATTTCCATTATAATAATAGTCAGATAATATTAATATTATCTAATCTTTATTATATATATGTCAAAAGTGTATTGTGGAATAAAACAAATCCCCCGTGGTTATCACCTTGGAACAGAAGCAGAATGTTTTAAGGCCAATCAAATTAGATATTACGGAATGCAAAAAGTTAAGATGAATATCCCAGGACCTACAAAACAAAAAGATGTAGATCCTGCCTGGAGACCGGCAATGAAAAATCCAGGAAGTTTGTCGAAAACAGAAGAACGACCAAATACTATTTATGTGATAGGATTAGAAGCAGAAAGGAAGCATATAAATAAAATGTTAAGCAAAACTGAATCTCCCGGCGAGGCAACACGTCTGGAAAAGAAGTTGGTTAAAATACAAAATGAGTCTGAAAAAGCACATACAAATATTAATCTCATAAGAAAAAAATTAAAAGCAGCTAAACCCGCAGTTAAAAAAGCAGTTAAACATACAGTTAAAAAAGCAGTTAAACCTGCAGCTAAGAAGAAAACAAAAACTCCGAGGCGAATATCCAATCTTGCAGGAATAATAAAAGACATAACCCCGGACGAATGGATTAAAATACAAAAAGATGAGGCAGCTAAGGCGTGAAGATTAAACCGATCTTAAACTTATCTTAACTTATCTTTATTTATCTTATTTTAATCTAACCTTATATTATACATGTCTTTGTTAAAATGGAAAGAATTAGCAGATAAAAAGCGAAAAGCGAGTGAGCTTGTTAAAGATTACGAAAATAAAGTTACTCAAAAAAGACTAGAAAAAGGAGCTAGTCGTGATTTGTACAAAGAAATATTTGAACCTGTGACCAGCGAAATAAAAAGTCAGTCAGAAGAGCTAACCGAGCAGTTAGCTTCTCTTCCAAAAATAAGTCAGCAATTAGCCGCTCTTCCAGCAGCAATAGGCGAGGAAGTACAAGAAAAACAAATGTATCAGGGATTACCCCAGTTATTTGCCGAAGAACCAACTACTGCTGATCTAGATGTTGGAATCGATAAAGATGTGTTAGATTTATATGACTTGCCCTTACCATCAAGTGTAGTTAAAGATAATGATCAAGAACTTTCAGACCTGCTCGAACGACTTAGTAATATTATCCAACAAAATGGTCGCGACAGGGCTGAAGTCACTAAACATTTAAAAAAAGAACAGGATGCAACCGAGAAAGATCAATACAAACGAGTTCAAAGCACTTTGGCAAACGAGTCAAAAGCTTTAAAATATTATAGAAAAAGAATTGAAGCAATACTTATGCATAGCGAAGTATTTTCAGGCACGGGATTACAACAAAAAAGAAATTCCTACAAGGTCGACAAAGATGGTCACTATGGAATGTTACAAATTGATTTACCTAAGCTTGTTGGTCATCACAAACTTATTGCCAAGCTGGGAGAAGCAGTTGTGCTAGATATGAAAGTAGATGATGATTTTATAGACTTGATAACAAAGCGTTACAACAATGGACAAACTTATTCAAAGCTGTCTCAGAATGCTTTTAAGAAACTAACAGAATTATCTGATTTACCAATTCACAAAGGTTCTTCAAAGTTCAAAAAGATTTTAGGAGGTTGTGCTGATGTTGAATATTACAATAGTCCTGATGATTTGGTTAATGCTCTGGAGTTAGTATGTGGAAGTATCGAATCAGGAAATAATAGTCCGCAGATAATAAATAAAGGTATTAGCATAATCGATGAATTATTAAAAATAGGTAAAATATCACCCAAAGAACACGAGCAACTATTTTCTAAATATCTCAATTAAATTATTGTCTAACTGTAATTATACATGAAAACCAAAGAAGAATTAATTGATCACTTGACGCGACTTGTGGCTGCATACAGATGCAGTTATAAATTGTGCGGTATTATAATCACAACATTACAGATTGCAAGTGGGATAATTGGTTGCACTGCCGTATTGGCATTGGTTCCAGCAATTCCTGTTTTTGTAGCCGCAGTTGGCGCAGTTCCTCCAGTAGTTGCTGTCTTAGTGAGTAAAACAAGAATAGCAGAAAAAAAGACTTTGTTAAAAACACATCATAGGAGTTTTAAACAACTTCTATCATATGTCCAAACAACAATAGGACTAGAAAATGATGAAGAGGTAATTAGAATTGTCTTCAATAAAATATTAGAGATTCAAAAGAATGATAACTTTACAGAACCTCTGGAAAAGTATATGAAAAGGTTCAAGTTAAACGGTCATGGCATTAAGCCGTAATTCTTTTCTGACTTGTTTCCATATCCTATCGTACTTGTCTCTGGTTGATTTTGTTTTAATCAGTTTTGTTTCTTTTTCTATTTTTAATATTTTAAATATTTTCTGAAAAATGTATTCAAATTTAATTGATCTTTTTCGGCCTTCTATTTTATCTAAAATCTTTACAATTTTGTAAAACAAATCTTCAAATCTTTGTCTATTTGTAGAAGACAAATCATATGTTACCAAGTATTTGTCTAAATGGTACTTTCTGTGGTAAATAGTTTTCTTTTGGCTGTAGTTGTAACCTGTGATAAGATTATAACCATTGTGGGTACCACAATTAAGACAAACACGCTCGTTATCGAAAACTTCACAAGTATCATTACAATTTATACATGCGTATGTACACTTGTAACACAGTTTGGTCCTGGTACAATATTTACAAAGCTTTTTTGTCGTGCGAAATAAGATGCAATCTGTACACACCCCAGGAGGATCAATAATATCTAAAACTCTTTCACAATATTTGCAATTCATTATATTATAATATAGAATTATATATTTAAATACAGGCTTAAAGAAATATTATCTTATGTAATTATATAAATGGAACAAGTAGAAATTGAAATCAAAAACTTTAAGAAAGATCAAATGATATATGCTCAAAGGGTTGATTTTGAAGATGCGAGTAAATTAGATGCAGCGCTTTTAATTTTTTCAAACTTTCAAGATTTGACAGAAAGAATCATAACAATGGTAAAACAACTAAAACTATCGTGGAAAATAAAAAAAGGAGATATAAACAAACTACGTTCTTTGTGCAAAAAACTAATTTCAGAGGCAACCAGTTACCAGCTAAAAGTATACAAAGATTCTTTTATTGCTTTCTACAGCATTTTGTTAGACAAAGGAATTAAAATTATTATGTACGGATGATTTGCCGGCCATCTGGCAAAGCATCCTAGCTCGCCGGCTAGCTGGTGAGGTATGGATAAATAAAAAAAAATATAATCTAACCGGGAAATAAATATTTTACTTTAAATTAATTAATTAATAGAGGCTTAAAGAAATAATCTCATGTAATATTATATAATGAGTATCCGAGAAATTGAAACATCCCCAAAACAGTATAGCAAGGTTTTTAAAGTAGATATTTATAATAGTAGTGATCCGATTGTTCAACTACGAAAAGTACACTATCCTGCTGTAAAGTTTCTCAAAGCAGAACTAAAAAGAACAGGCGGATTTAAATTAAGCATTGATGTAAAACTTACTTTTAAAAAAAGAATACCGCTTGATAAAGAACACAAAGGAGGTTTTGATATTTTATACAAAACAGCTTACTTTGCCTCAAAGGCTGTAATAATATTAAACAAAAATCAAATATCAGAAGCATTAGACAAAGCACAGGAAGAAATTATAAATAGAATTGGCAATTGGCTTTCTGAAGGAAGTGGTTGGGTAATTGAGACACTAGACGCACACTATATAAATCGAATAAAGTATCAGCCTCTGCGAGGTAGCTCTTATTTGTATTTACCAAAAGAACTTGCTAATTCTAAAAAAGGATTAATAAATATAAAAAATGAAAAAGATAATGAGTGCTTTAGATGGTGCCATTTGGCTTATAAATTCCCTGTCAATAATAAACCACAAAGAATAACAAAGTACAAAAAGCATATTGATGATCTTGATTACAAGGGAATAACATTTCCTGTTACTATCAAACAAATCCCAAAAATAGAAAAACAAAACAACATTTGTTTTAACATATTTGGATATGAAGATAATCAAGTATACCCCTTGTACATATCAAAAAATAAAGCAAAAGAATATGTTGACATGCTTTTGATCACCGAAGAAGAAAAAAATCATTACGTATGGATAAAAAACTTTAACAGTTTGATGTATAATCAAACAGCGCACAATGAAAAAAAATGGTTTTGTAAAACATGCCTACAATGCTTTACATTAGAACGTGTGCTAAAAATGCATGAGCCTGATTGTCTTTCACTTAATGGAAAACAAGCAATAAAAATGCCAAACGAAGATGAAAAAGTTAAGTTTAAAAACTATGACAGGCAGCTAATGGTTCCGTTTGTTATATATGCTGATTTTGAAGCAGTAACCGAAAGTATTTCTTCAGCATCAAACAATCCTAAAAAATCACATACAGAAGCATATCAAAAGCATACTGATTGCAGTTATGGGTATAAGGTTGTTTGTTGTTATGATGATCAATATTCAAAACCAGTTGTAACGTATAGAGGACCAAATGCTGTTTACAAGTTTTTGGAAAAAATGATAGAAGAAGAAAAGTGGTGCAAAAAAACTATGAATGCAAACTTTAAAAAAGTTCTAGTAATGTCACAGGAAGAAGAAGCTAGATTCAAAAAATCTAAATCATGTCATATTTGTGGTAACGGTTTTAAATCAACTTTCAAAAAAGATGATCCTGACTACTCAGTAGCATACAAAAACTCCATCAGAAAAGTTAGAGATCATTGTCATATAACTGGAAAGTACAGGGGAAGCGCTCATGATATATGTAATATTAATTTCAGGTTGACCAGAAAAATACCTGTTGTGTTTCATAACTTGAGAGGATATGACTCTCACTTCATAATGCAACACATCGGAAAGTTTAAACAAAACATAAATGTTATACCAAATAACATGGAAAAGTATATGGCTTTCATGTTAGGAAAAAGTTTAGTATTTATCGATAGTTTTCAGTTTATGTCTCAATCATTAGATAATCTAGTAAAAAACGTTCCGTCGTTTCAATACATATCTCAAGAATACAGCGGTAAAAAGTTAGACTTGCTAAAAAGAAAAGGCGTTTATCCTTATGATTATATGAACAGTTTTGAACGTTTCAAGGATATTAAGTTACCCGGCAAAGATAGCTTTTATTCTCAATTAAATGATGAGCACATTTCAGATGCGGATTATGAACACGCTAAAAGAATATGGAAAACATTTAAGATTAAAAATATGGGAGAATATCATGATCTGTATCTTAAGACTGATGTGCTGTTGCTGACAGATGTTTTTGAAAACTTCAGAAAAATGTGCATTGAGTATTACAAATTAGATCCTTGCCATTACTTCAGTAGTCCTGGTTTAGCCAGGGATGCATGCCTCAAGATGACTGGTATCCGACTTGATTTAATAACTGATATTGATCAATATTTGTTTGTGGAAAAAGGATTAAGAGGCGGTACGAGTTACATTGCAAACAGATATTCAAAAGCTAATAACAAATATATGAAAGACTATGACAAGAAAAAAGAAAGCAAGTACATAATATATTTAGATGCTAATAACTTGTACGGATGGGCTATGTGTCAACCGTTACCTACTGGCAACTTCAAGTGGGTTGATAAGTTTGAAAAAGGAAAAACAAATTACATTGTTGAGTGTGATATTGAGTATCCTGAAGAACTTTATGAGTTACATAATGATTATCCTCTTGCTCCAGAAAGTTTAAATATAAAAGATGAGTGGTTGTCAGACTATTGTAAAAATTTAAAACAAAAGTTTAATTTAGGATCTAGTAAAGTTAACAAACTTGTTACGACGTTGAAAAATAAAGAAAAATATGTTGTGCATTTTAGAAACTTAGAATTGTATAAAACGCTTGGATTAAAGGTGGCAAAAATACATCGAATACTACAGTTTGACGAATCAGAGTGGTTAAAGACATATATAGATTTTAATACTGCCAAGAGGACAGCTGGTAAAAATGCTTTTGAAAAGGATTTCTTTAAACTGATGAACAATTCAGTTTTTGGTAAAACTATGGAAAATTTGAGAAAAAGAATTAATGTTAAATTGACTCACGACGAGGAGGTCCTTTTAAAATATGCGGCAAGACCTTCATTTATTTCTTGTAAAATGTTTAATGAAAATTTATTTGCCATAAACAGAATAAAAGAAAGACTAGTTTTGAATCGTCCTGTTTATGTTGGTATGTGTATTTTAGACTTGTCAAAATATTTGATGTATGATTTCCATTACAACTATATCAAAAACAATTATGATAAAAAAGTTAAGTTATTATTTACTGATACCGATTCCTTGTGTTATGAAATAAAAACAAAAGATGTGTATGCGGACTTTTACAAGGATAAGGAACTGTTTGATAATTGCGATTATGATCCAAAAAGTAAGTTTCATTTTAATGATAATAAAAAAGTTATCGGCAAGATGAAAGATGAAACTTGTGGAATACCTATTGTTGAATTTGTTGGGTTGCGAAGTAAGCTATATTCGTATATGTTAGATAATGAGGTTAGCGCAAAGAAATGTAAGGGTGTTAAAAAGTGTGTTGTTAAAAAACAGATAGCACATAACGATTACAAAAAGATTTTGTTTACAGCAACAGAAGCTCATCATGAGATGAAAGTTATTAGATCACAAAAGCATAACATAAGCAGCTATGCAATAAATAAAAAAAGTTTATCAGCTTATGATGATAAACGATACATTTTAGATAATGGACAATATACGTTAGCATACAAGTAAAATGATATGCAGAGCGATGATGAAGACTACTGCCCGGTTCCTTCTGACTTTGCTTAATGAGTTGCAAATGTTATTCTATTAAAATGACAAACCGGATTGATTAGTAGTATAGATACTGGGGGTATCAGGCGAGTTTTCCCAAGCGGGGTGCTTGAGAAAACTAATGAATGTGTTGAGGGGTTGATTTAGGCGTGACTTACATTTAGATCTTGGTGATATAAATGAGAGTTATGCTTGAGTCCCCCCCTGGCATATTTCACTGGTTATTCTCGTTCCCTGCGCGGGAGGGAAACTGGCCTGGTACCCCCAGTATCTATACTACTCATATCATCACCGTGTTCCGGTTGAAGTATTTCGGCAGAGTTATGGCCCTTTAAAGGTTTTAATACACAAACTCCCCGCAGTGGTTACTTCCCCTTTCTGTTACATTAACCACTGCCACCACACAAATTTATAGCTGAAATCCAGCTAAGTTTAATTTATTGGTTAAATATTGTTTAGGTCAATATTTCAACTTGCTTTGTTCATTATATAGGAAAATAATGTATGGTGTCCTGTTAGTACGGTGTCCTGTTAGGGCCATGCTACCATCTCATCTTACCACCTAGGTCGATGGTTTATATGCGATGGTCGATGGTAAGATGCGATGGTAAGATGCGATGGTAAGATGTGATGGTCGATGGTAAGATGCGATGGACCATCGACCATCGCATCTTACCATCGACCATCGCATCTTACCATCGCATCTTACCATCGACTTATCAATTCTCATGCTGATCAAGATCTCCCGATTACCGTAACACAATGTCGTCTGAAGAGATGAAGAAAGTACGGTGTCCTGTTAGGGCCATATTACCATCACATCTTACCATCGACCTAGGTCGATGGTCAATGGTAAGATGCGACGGTCTATGGTAAGATGCGATGGTCGATGGTTCATCGCATCTTACCATCGAATCTTACCATCAACTATCGCATCTTACCATCGTATCTTACTATCGACCATCACATCTTACCATCGACCATCGCATCTTATCATAGGTCGATGGTCGATGGTAAGATGCGATGGTAACATGGCCCTAACAGGACACCGTATGTTAGGGCCATCTTACGATGGTAAGATTCGATGGTCGATGGTAAGATGTGATGGTCGATAGTAAGATACGATGGTAAGATGCGATGGTTGATGGTAAGATGCGATGGTCGATGGTAAGATGCGATGAACCATCGACCATCGCATCTTACCATTAACCATCGCATCTTACCATCACATCTTACCATCGATCATCGCATCTTACCATCGCATCAATCGTAATGTACATTAGGCCTCTTCTTCGTTTTTCGACACCCCTCTCTATTCTTTCTCTCCCCCCTCTCTCTCTCTCTCTCTCTAATTGAAGCATATTGGTAGGGTTCCAAAAAACAATATTAAATCTCAATATGCATGGTGACCTATAATTTTAATTGCATATATTTTCTTACTATATGTTCAAATAAGTGCCTAGGAAGTTTGAAAAAATTCTGTTATTAGAAACATAACAAAAAACGAAAATATACCATTTCTATATAATTTCATACAAAACTTGGCCTTTTAGCATAGGGGTAAGGTTTCATTTTCATTTTCTAAACAAGCGTGAAGACCTAACATTTTTATTGCATATTTTGTTTTTATATATGTTAAACTATGTGCTTAGAAAGTTTAAACAAATTCCCTTATTGGGAACATACAAAAAACAGAGGATATTGTATCATTATGGGCTAATTTGTGCATAAATTGTGGTAATGGTCTCAACAGATTTTGTAAAAAAATATATAGGTTTTACCTAAAGATGAGCTTTAAATGTTATTGTTATAATTAAATGTTCTTTACTTTAATACAATTTTAGCAGAATTGTGATCAACGAATAAATGATTAGACTTCAAAAATGCCTTATTTAGCTATTTCATGGACTTGTTCAACTTTTTGGACAGATTGACATGATGGTGGCATTACACATTATTTTTTAAAATTTTAACAATTATGGTGACCTACCATTATTTGTGCATATTCTGTCTATATATATATATAACAGACTTACTGTACAAAAAGTTTAAAGAAAATCTCTTATGCAGAAAAAACTATAGAAAACGCCTTTAAGACGATAGGGCCTTCATTTTTTATTAGATTTTTTTTTTTTGATGTTTATTTTTATTTTTTCAATTGTTATACGAAATTTGACGAAACTTAGCAGGAAGCATTGGTATGATTTCTAGTTGTGCCTATTGCGTTTTTTTTCGGTTTATTGATTTTTGATGGATGCCCCTTAACATTTTTACTCTAGATTTCTTGTCGGCGCTACTCCTCCTAAACGCCTTGTTGGATTTCGACGAAACTTCGCAAGAAGCATCGGTAAGATGTCCAGTTGTGCATATCGCGCTTTTGTTCCAGTTCGTTGATTTTTGATGGAGTAATGACCCTTTGACATTTTTACTTTAAATTTCTTGTCGGTGCTACTTCTCCTAAACGGCTTGTTGGATTTCTATGAAATTTGGCAGGAAGCCTCAGTATGATGTCTAGTTGTGCAAATCGCGGTATATCAATGAAATCTTGTACAATTTCGAAAACCAGCTAGATATTGTTAGTAACAACAGAGTTATGGCCCTTGATTTGATATTGTTCTGTAGTTATTTCATTTTTTATCTGATCTTTACCAAATTTGTTTAGAATGTTAATATAAACAACCCACCCATTTTGATGAAATCTCATTCATAGAAGAAAGTGAGACACATTAAACAAGAGGCCCAAGACGGCTTGGGCCTGTGGACGCTCTACTGGCTAATATGGCTCTTATGACATCAATGAAGCGAGCTATCGGCTTAAAGAGGCAAACTATAGCATTTTTAACTATATCAAGAGCCATAACTCCGTCATTACTGGTCCAATCTGGCTGGTTTTCCAAGTTGGCCAGCAGAGATAATAAAAATCAAAAAAAAAAATAATCAAAATATTAAAAAATCAAAATAAAAAAAATATAAAAAAAATATAAAAAATCAAAAAAAAAATCGAATTTTTTTTTTTTAAAAAAATCAAAGAAAAAAAAGGAAAAGAAAATTAAAAATATATATATATAAAAAAAAAAATAATAAAAAAATTAAAAAATTTAAAACAAGCATTGATGTAAAACTGTGACCCCTGGGGCGGGGCCAGATGTGACCCCAGGGTCAGCATTTGAACACAATTGGTAAAGGACCATAAGCATATAGCAACAGCAAAATATTAAACCTCTGGCTCTTGCAGTTTCAGAGAAGAAGATTTTTTAAGTTTTTCCTTATACATGTCTATGTAAAACATGTGACCCTTGGGGCGGGGCCAAATGTGACCCCCAGGGTCACCATTTGAACAAACTTGGTAAAGGACCATAAGCTTATATTAAATGTAAAATTTCAAACCTCTGGCTCTTGTAGTTTCCGAGAAGAAGATTTTTAAAAAAAAAATCCTATATAAGTCTATGTAAAACTGTGACCCTCGGGGCGGGGAGAAATTTGACCCCAAGGTCACCATTTGAACAAACTTAGTAGAAGACCATAAGCTGATGCTACATGTAATACATGAGAGCTCTGTGCCATGTGGTTCCAGAGAAGAAGAACTTTTTCAGATTTTCCCTATACAAGCCTATGTAAAACTGTGACCCCCGGGGTGGGGCCAAATGTGACCCCTGGGTCAGCATTTGAACAAACTTGGTAGAGGACCACAAGCTTATAGCAAATGCAAAATATTAAACCTCTGGCTCTTGCAGTTTCAGAGAAGAAGATTTTTTAAGTTTTTCCCTATACATGTCTATATAAAACATGTGACCCTTGGGGCGGGGCCAGTTGTGACCCTAGGGTCACCATTTGAACAAACTTGGTAAAGGACCATACGTTTATAGTAAATGCAAAATATCAAACCTCTGGCTGTTGTAGTTTCCGATAAGAAGATTTTTTAAGAAAAAATCCTATATAAGTCTATGTAAAACTGTGACCCCCGTGGCGGGGACAAATTTGATCCCAGTGTCACCATTTGAACAAACTTAGTAGATGACCATAAGCTGATGCTACATGTAATACATGAGCGCTCTGTGCCTTGTGGTTTCAGAGAAGAAGATTTTTTAAAGTTTTTTCCTATATGTCTATATGAAAAACATGCAAAACCTCAATATACAAACTTTGGACCCCCAGGGCACAACCATTTTTGACCCCGGGGACTTTATTTGAACAAACTTGATAGTCTAGGCGTTGGCGATCATTTTAAAAGAAAAACTGTTGAAATCTGTCCAGCGGTTCTGGAGAAGAAGATTGTTTAAGGTTTCGATTATATATGGTAATGGCAGCCATCTTGGATGTAGCGCTGACCTAATTTTAACAAATCTAAAAAGCATTTATCTAAGGATCATCCATGTGAAGTTTGGTCAAAATTAGCCAAGCTGTTTCTGAGGAGAAGTCGTTTGAAGAAAAGTTAACGGACGACGGACGGACGGACGACGGAAGACGGACAACACACCATCCCATAAGCTCTCCTGGCCCTTGGCCAGTAGAGCTAAAAATACCCATGCCAGACTAGACACAGCAGAGATATTTCATGATTACAAGGTGAGCGTTCTAGGACCATCCTGGCCCTCTTGTTTAATTACTACTTCATTTCTTCATCTTTCATCAGTTTTTGCGCACAATATGACCTATTTATGTGTCGACGTGCCGTAAAACACTATCCATTCATTCATTTATTCATTCTGCCAAGTTTGTTCAAATGGTGACCCTGGGGTCAAATTTGGCCCCGTCTCGGGCGTCAAAGTTTTACATAGATTTATATAGTAAAATATTTAAAAAATCTTCTCTGAAACTACAAGAGCCAGAGGTTTAATATTTTGCATTGGGTCCTTTACCAAGTGTATTCAAATGGTGACCCTGGGGTCACATTTGGCCCTGCCCCAGGGGTCACATGTTTTACATAGATTTGTATAGGGAAACACTTAAAATATTCTTCTCTGAAACCACAATGTACACAGCTCTCCTGTATTACTTGTAGCCCCCAGGGGTCACATATGGCCCTGCCTCAGGGGTTACACTCTAGCACCTTAATTTTGTATTTGATCTTTACCAAACCTTGTCAGCGTCTTTATATCAATGTTGTTAACACAACAGAGGCCACATTTCTGGAACAATCTTAACCAAACGTGCACAGATTGTATATGACCATATGATTTCTAAGAAGTTTGATAATGGGCCAGTACTCAGGTGATCGATTTAGGGCCATCTTGGTCCTCTTGTTTTGTAAACACATTGCCTCAGCTATCGTCATGTGATTTGTGTGGTGGCAGGGATGGTTGACACAAACATTGTCCGGGCTAGTTCTGCTGAACCCCTGGATGTATTTCAAAGAAACTTGGCAAGGATGATCAGTATCAAGCCTAGTTATGCATATCGTCGCCGTGTTCCGGTTGAATGCTTTTTGGCGAAGTTATGACTCTTTAAAGGTTTTAATACACAAACTTTGTCCTGACTAGCTAGTCTCTTCGGAACTCCTGGTCGGATTTCAGTGAAACGTTGCAGGAGTGATCAGTACGAAGCCGTGTTGTGCATATCATCACCGAGTTCCGGTTGAAATATTTTCAGCGGAGTTATGGCCCTTTAAAGGTTTTAATACAGTAACTTTGTACAGACTATTTATCCTGAACCCCTGGCTTTATTTCAATGAAACTTGGCAGGAATGATCAGTACCAATCCTAGTTGCGCATATTGTTGTCATGTTCCGGTTGAATGATATTTTGTGAAGTTGTGACTCTTTAAATGTTTTAATACACAAACTTTGTCCGGACTAGTTCTCCTCAACCACTATTCGACTTTCAACGAAACTTGGTTGCGTGTGTCATTGTTGTGTTTCGGTTGAATTATTTTTGACAGAGTTATGACACTTTAAAGGTTTTAATACACAACCTTTGTCCGGACTACTTCTCTTGATCCCCTGGCTGGATTTCCATGAAACTTGGGAGGGATGACCATTACCAAGCCTACGGTAGTTGCACATATCTTCGTCGTGTTCCAGTTGAATATTTTTTTGGCAGATTTTTGGCACTTTCTCCTGTTGGGGAGAAATCTGTTTTTACTAAAAACTGATGTAAACTATGTAAATTGATTTCTGACAATGTTTCCATTTCAAACTTTCAAACAATGGAAACATTTTGTCAGAAATCATGTTACCATGCATTCGTATGGACTGACATTTGTAAAGAGACAATCTGTATGTCCATGGGATTAATGGTGGAATATTTGAGGTATATTTGCAGAACAAAAACTCGGCATCAAAAGTCATTGACGATGAAAGTACATCGTGTGTAAGAGTACATTGTCACATTTCCATGGTGATACACTTGCGTTTAGTGACTCTTATGACCATTGTGTACGAGTTTGGAATCCTGTCATTAAGGTCAGAGTGAGTGTAACGTATTTGTTGAAGATGAAAATGGTAATGGAGTTGGTAGCAGAGGCTACAGGACTTTGTGCTGAACTGAAGACATTATTTATCGCGGATTTTACCACTGCATCACTGAATACTGCAAGTGGCATTGAGAGTTTGATCTCGTATTTTCTGCAACTGTACAATTTTTGCATCAACTTTGGGCTACACACCAAATAAAACCAACAAAACCATGGCATAGACTCTGCTATAGGAACACTGCAACTGGTGTATGACTTCGACAGAAGATGTGTTGAAGAGGCAAGACAATTAAGTGGAACAAATGCTGCACAGGGTCCGCAGGGAACTGTATCTTCTGTGGTTTTGGAAGATGAAGACATGCTTCTTAATTCTCTCTGTGATTTAAAATGTCTTCTTAGTATATTTGACTCCCAGTTGATGGCTAGTTTTAGCATCAAGAGCATTTTACTCTAGAGGCCGAGAACACTTTTTCTAAAATGCGATCCGGAGCCACTGACATGCCACTCCAGTTGGAGTTTGATTATCGATTCAGTAGGTGCATGAAAGCGCACTTGTACAATTCTGCTACAACACTAGCCCTTCTTCAAATTACCCACAAATGTCAAAATCTGTGTCTAGTCCTACTCGGATTTGCCAATACTGTATCTATCAAAGAAAACCCTGCTATCTAAACAACAGGTTTAACAAAGGAGAAATTGGAGGGCCTCATAGGGACAGAGTGTACCACAGACAACCCTGAAAAATATGAGTACCAAAGACAACCCTGGCACACTTCCACTCAAACTGTACATAGCAGAACCTCCCAAAACTGAAACTGAAACTGCAAGGAAAATAAAGTGTACCACAGGCAGATTATACAAGTGGGCCAATTGTTTGTGTGAAGAAGGGAGAGAGGCGAGGTTGATTCTCAGTTGTCTGTCTGAGGAATGATATACAGGCTGGCACGAAAAGAGTCAAGGGCTTTGTCTCCCATCGGGACCCTTTCAACCCTCTTCAGTTCATGGCAGACTGAACAGTGCCTTTCATCTGAATATATCCTGTGTGTCATCTCTAGTGAAATCAAACCCATTGCCTTTGAATTGGTGATGAGACACATATCCAGACAGCCCTTGTCAGGACGTTTGACGTTCTAACAAGCACATAGTGAGCCCGATCTGCCCGCAAACTGAAGGTCAGAAAGGATCAGGAAAAGAAGAAAAAACGAAGATTGTTTTTATTATGATGATGTTTAAAAGATAAAAGCAGTACAGAGAAGATTACATTTTACATAAGGGATATTAAGCGAACAATATTTGGTACTTTTATTAGGTACTTTTATTTGGAAACTGTGTTTAAGACTTTAACAGTGTAAATACTTTTAAGGATCTAGGGAAAGGAAACAAAATACTTTTGGGGAACATTGGCAAATACTTTTAGGAATCCTTTTGTAGGTTCTGTGACGATTTCTGTTATGTTGCGTTCGTCTAGTAAGCCTGAAAATGCATCATACAAATTAACAAACTAACCACCAGGTTGGATGAATGAAATATTGCCATCCCAGGAGAATTTAGCGAAATTAAGTTTAAAGCTAAAATGATCATGGATAAATAAATCGAGACACTAATTTCACTGTTAAGTAAACACTTCAAGATTGCGGCGTATCTCGTTAAAAAGAAAGCGGATAGCTGATCCAATAGGCTGAGGATAGCATATCTGTATGTATCTTTAAGTATCTGTTACAAGTAAGAGGTGATGGAGCATGTGGCACACGCCCGCACACCAAGTTGCCTCGGCAGAAATTTGGAAAGGGACCATACACTGGAGTAGGCATTCTTATACTAATGGAATATCAAATACCGGTACTCTTGAAAGTTTCCGGCCAAGACGATTTAATGTTCATATCGAGTGTTTACAAATAAAATGTGTACCAATGTATTCACTCACATATTCCCCTAGTGTTGTTTGAACATTGTGCGCTATGCAGTTGTTGACATGTCCAGTATATACTTGCAGTTACTGACATTTTTGAAATTTACTATGAAAATGAAAGCTTCTCTACAAAGCCTCCGCTTCGCATTTTAACCCTTTACATATTCTGCTGCACATATTCTATAGGACTTTGTCAAGGAGTCGGAGAGCTTTTCAAATTATTTCTGAAACTCTATTCTAACCAGTCATAAGGGAAACGTTGCACAGAAAACTGTTTTAAAGAAAACAAATCAGAATTTCGAAACTAAAACTCCTAAAATTACTACCGGTGTCTGCGTTATAAATGCTTAAATTTTCATTAATCATTCAACACTCATGTGTTCTAAAAAATCATCAGAATTATATATATGGACCACCACTATTTTATATGTTTCAACGTTAAACACGTGTCATACAATAATTAAAAGTGTATTTACTTACAAAGGTAACAGTACAGACAATCCATGCCATAATGACGATTTAACATCAAAATCGAGAAGCACAGATTAGCAATTATCCTTTTTTTTCTTCTCCCATTACCGTAAAGTTCGACACTCCTCGCTAGCTGTGCTCGCTATAAAAAATACAAAAAAATACGATACCCCTACCCCTACTATATACACGCGTTATCTAGAATTTCAACAGTAATATCGAGCCAAATTTTGTCTGAAAATACGTTTATTTTTACCGGACACTTCCTGCTTTAGATTACAAAAAGTACAAAAGAAAAAAGTACCTAACACCTGCGATGATAATTAAACAGACATAATATAAGTGTCATATAAAGCCCTGCTAACATCCACATCTGTATGGGGCGCCGTATTACTTTTGAATACCATTTGGTGATATCACCTATTCGAATCGGTGATATCACTGATTCGAATAGGTGACATCACGCATTCAAATAGGTGATATCACCGATTCATTCTGAATACGTTATGTCACCTATTAAATGAGTGATATCACCTATTCGCTCATTCAAATCAGTGATATCATTTGTTTAAAACGAACAAGTGATATCACCTATTCGAACCAGTGATATCACCGATTACCAATTCAGAAATAAACTCTATATAAATGACTGATCCCATCCAGGGTCCGTGTATTTGTAAAAATTAGACAATCGCCATCGGTTGCAACATTTGGCGTCATCGGTAGATAATGGCCGGCATTCATGTTATGGTCGCATCAGCTCTTACTGAAATTGTGATATCTTCTGATATATATATTATTAATGAGTGGGTGTTTATACTAGTATAGTATAATAACGAGAGACACAGAGTGATATGTTATGATGTTTACTACACAAGCTAAGATAGGAACTGACCAGCATGGTATGAGAGGCATTAGCCTGCAACGTATGATTGACAGATGGAGAGGAGGAGCCTAGCTAATTATCAATGATTGTAAGAAGTCCATGACATATCCCTTTCTTGAAAGAATAATGATTAACATAAACAAATGTTCTTGATTAATTAATCTCCGAGTAGTCCATAAAGAGAATGAATGTTGTTAAACTGTCAATGTTGTTTTGGCAGCAATGATAGGAATATCCCTTCACAGATTGGTATCAAGATAATGTTCACATTAAATCCAATTTGAACTTTGCTTCGGTGGAATTGACCATGTCAAGGAAACATCTAACCACAGTTTTATGTCTTTAGTTCCAGAACTTGTCAATGTCAAAACACTCAATCATTCACATTTATTTCACAGTGTCAAAATTGCGTTGATATGTTGCAGCAGTTCCAAGTACTAATTAAACTAGCTAATCAATAAATCCCGCTGAATTGTCTATAGTCACTTTTACAATATGTTAAACTTGTAATTAATATAAGAACAGTTTACATATAGACTTGTTTACAGGAAATCCCCAATACTTGCAAATATGAAATTTACTGCAAACTGCAAGTTCTCTAGTCATATCTAATATAGAAATGATTACATTAATCATACTTAATGTTTAGCAAATAGTTGGATATTAATTGCCTATTGAGGTTTTACTATAAACATACAAGTTTCAGGACTAAGAGGTTACTAGCACATTAGCCCTTTATTATCTGATCTTTACCATCAGATTAAATGCATAATCAATCTACACAATCACTATCCCTGTATCTGGCTGGTTTCCTGATATTATCTCTGGGACGCAGTGATCTTGTCGTAATGTTCTGTCGCTGAATGTTATCAGTTGAGTTATGACTCTGTTGGCTGTTTGTTATTCCATGATCATTAGTGAACGGGCCATTGTAATCATCGTCCATGATCACCACAGGTGTTGGCTCTGATGTTTTCTGGAGATGAACTCTGTTACGTCTGAGGTTAAAGCCATTTTCTGTTGTAATGTTATACGACCTTGGTGTGGAATGTTTACTATCAATGACTGCAGGTTCCCACACTTTATTTTTTCAGTAGCGTACTGAATCACCATCCTGCAGGGGTTTCAAGATTTTTGTCCTTTTATCATAGAAGAACTTTTGTTTCTCCTGGCATTTGAGTAATTGTTGGTGAGCATCTTTTGGCACTTGTGGTTCAAGTAGTGCTGAATTTGTTGGTATTTTATCCCGAAGTCTTCGGTTGAACAACAATTGTGCTGGAGAGTAGTCACAACAAGTGACTGGCGTATTTCTGTATTCCAGAAGCGCGATGCTTTCGTCTTTGCCATTTTCATATGCCTTTTTAAGCAATTTCTTCACGGGTTGAATCGATCGTTCTGCCATGCCGTTGCTTTGACTGTGTGTCGGGCTACTTGTGGTTATTTTGAAGTTATTGTTTTTTTGCAAAGTGTTTAAACTCTCTGCTGTTAAACGGCATATTGTCTGCAATAACTTCCTCAGGAATGCCGTGCACAGCAAATATTGCTAACAGCATCGTTTGTACTGATTTTAGCGTTTTTCCCGTTTAGTTTTCTAATTTCCACAAATTTACTGAAATAGTCCACACATAAGACATAGTCTTTGTTTCTGTACTCAAATATGTCGACACATACTTTCTGAAATGGTCTTTGTGGTATTTCGTGCTGCTTCAGGGGCTCTTTTTGATTTTGCCTTTTATACTTGTTGCACGTCGCACATGTGGAACAGGCTTTTTCAATGGCATGTTTCATTCCTGGCCAATACATAGACTCACAGGCTCTGGCTTTTGTTTTTACCATTCCCATGTGACCTTCATGAAGTAGGGTCAGCATTTTACTTCTCATTTCTTCTGGAATTATGACTCGATTGTCTAGGAACAAAACATCATCTATAATGTGTATTGATGTTTTGAAATTCCAGTATGGTCGCAGTGTTAGTGGAAGGCTTTTCATATGATGCGGCCATCCTTCGTTGACAGCTTTATGCAGTAGCACGAGGGTTTCGTCATTTGCGGTGGCTGTCCTAATTTCATTCATTTGATTGTCATCCCTAGGGTGATTTTGCATCAATGAGTGAACTGTGACGTTCAGTTCCTCAGCATTTTCCATCGTTTCCGGATCCGTCTCATTTAGATATGCACGTGACAGTGTATCAGCTACAAACATGTACTTTCCAGGGATATATTTCAGATTTATGTCATATTTCTGGAGCTGTAATAACATCCTTTGAAGTCGTGGCGGTGATCCACTTAGAGGTTTCTTCAATATGCTTTCCAAAGGTTTATGATCGCTTTGTACATTCACTTTTTTTTCCATATATGATACTTAGATGTAGCGAACACTACGGCCAGTAATTCCTTCTCTATCATGGCGTACCGCTTTTCAGTTTTCGTCAGTGCTCTTGATGAGTACGCGATGGGATGTCCGTCTTGCAGTAAGCAAGCACCAATACCATTTTGAAAGGCATCGGCTTGTATTGTAACTTCCTTTGTTACGTCATAGAAACTCAGAACAGGTTCTTTTGTTAGCACTGTTTTTATTTGTTCTAATGACTTCTTTTGTTCATGTTCCCATATAAAACGATTGTCCTTGCGTAGAAAGTTTCTGAGAGGCGCGGTAATTTCAGACATATTGGGAATGCATTGTGCAAGAAAGTTCACTGTCCCCAGGAGGCGTTGTACACCTGCCTTATCCTCAGGGGATGGCATTTCCAGTATAGCTTTTATTTTATCTGGGTCAAGCCCCAGTCCTTCTTCGCTGATGATATTTCCCATGTATTTTACTGAGTTGACTTTGAACTGAATTGTGTCCTTGTTGAACTTAATATTCTTCTGTTCAGCCCTTTTCAGTACTTTGTGAAGAATTTCGTCGTGACACTTTTCATCTTCTGCGGCGATTATCATGTCGTCTGCTATCATAAATACACCTTCAATGTCACCAAATGTCTCAGTGTTTTTCAGTTGAAAGACTTCACTGCTGGATTTCAGTCCAAATGGTAGACGTGTATATCTATAACGACCAAAAGGCGTTTGAAAGGTACATAAGTACGAGCTTTCTTCATCGAGTTCAACTTGATGGTAGCCGTCCTTTTCATCTAAGATTGTGAACACTTTCTTCCCACTCAGTTGTGACGTAACATCTTTGAGTGTTGGAATCTTGAAGTGATGCCTTTTTGACTGCCTTATTCAAGTCGCGAGGGTCTATACATATTCTTAAATCGCCATTTTTCTTTTCAGTCACTACAATACTGTTGACCCAATCCGTCGCTTCCTGTACAGGTATTAATATGCCATCTTCAACCAAATCATCTAGTTTGTTTTTTAGTTTAGGCAAAATTGTGTACGGTACGTTTCTCGGCGCGTTCACCACAGGCGGCACGCTCTTATCAATTTCAATATGGTATTTGCCTTCGAATTTGCCAAGTCCTTGGAATAAGTAGTCATAATCACTTAACACAGTTTTTAAAATGTACTGTTGATCAATTGAGTCTACTTTTGACACTAGTTGAAGTGTCTGATAAGCTTTAAGCCCAAGTAACGGTGTGCATTGGAAGTCCATTACGTAAAAGTCTAATCTTTGTTGTTCACTGTTTTCCTTTAGTAGCTGGCAATTGACTGTAGTTTTCCCAAGTGGCATAATTGTAGAGTTTGAGAATGTTGATAGTTTAGTTGTTGTCTTTCTCAAACTGGCATTTTTTAATTTGTTGAAGAGAGTTTGTGGAATTTATTCGCCTCTGCACCAGTGTACGTCTAGCTTAAATTTTACAACTGTGTCACCCATTTTGACTAAGGAATACCATCCTTTATCTTCATTCATGAATTCTATTTTCAGTTCTCCTGCAAACTCACAATCTGACGACGAGTCTTGCAATTCTGCATGATTTACTGCTCTCTCTTTATTATAGAAGCATACCTTTGAGAAATGATTTAAGCGATTACACGTGTTGCATTTCTTTCCGTAAGCATCACGCTGATTTGTTATGTTTCCCACCACATTTATTACAGTTCACCATAGGCTGCTGCTGCTTTGTGTGCATATAATTATAGCTCGTGGGGCGATGCTGCTGTTTGCTCGACGCACTATAACCTTGTGTCGGCTTTCTAGCTTGATTTCTGTAGTGAGTTCCTTTTTGTACAACATCTATTTTCTGATCATTTTTTATCTCTTTGATTTGATTCTTGCTGCACTCTGCTGCTCTGCACAGGTCGACGACACGGTTTAAATTTGGACTTTCAGAGTCTCTTAGGAGCCTTTCTCTTAGCCGTTCATCCCCAATGCCAAATATGATTCTGTCCCTGATAATAAGATCTCGTTGTTCTCTGAAATCGCAGTTTTTAGACTTTGTTTTGAGTTCATTGATGAATTCATCAATTGACATGTCATTGTGTATATTCTAAAATGTATACCGTTCAATCACAGTGTTTTTCCTTGGTTCGCAGTATTCACTAAACTTTTTTTTGTACTTTTGCAATGTCTTGTTTGTCATCATCGTTTTCCCAGGTAAAGTTATTAAATATCTCAAGGCCATCATCTCCAATACAAGTAAGAAGTACCGCAACCTGCACTTTTTTACCCTTCTCGTTTTTACCACTGGCTATTAGGTAATAGTCGAATTTTTGTTGCCATCTCTTGAAGTCTTCCGCAAGATTAGCATTTCCGCCAATAGCAAGAGGTTCCGGAGGTTTAAATTCCTGTGCCATTTTAATTTTCACTGAATATAATCCAGTTATTTTCGCATCTCATTAACAACTATGATCGAACATAATCCAATCAGTCACTATAAATTATATTCCAATGATCGAATATAATCCAATCAGTCACTTTTAATATTCCAATGATCGAATATAATCCAATCAGTCACTTTTAGTATTCCAATGATCGAATATAATCCAATCAGTCACTTTTACTCTGACATCATGTGATATCTTCTGATATATATATTATTAATGAGTGGGTGTTTATATTAGTATAGTATAATAACGAGAGACACAGAGTGATATGTTATGATGTTTACTACACAAGCTAAGATAGGAACAGACCAGCATGGTATGAGAGGCATTAGCCTGCAATGTATGATTGACAGATAGAGAGGAGGAGCTAAGCTAATTATCAATGATTGTAAGAAGTCCATGACAGAAATAGATGCGAAAATTTCCCCCTCCCCCACACAGCGCAATGGGTATATACCTTACCAAACCTAGCACCTACAGGGCCGAATCATCTGCCCACGCCCACCCCCCACCTCCACCACCCTCCCCCACCACTAGACCCAAGAAAAAACAATACAATTTTGTAACGAAACATATTATTATACTTTCATTTTCTATGCCGGTGGTGGTCGATCTAATTATTCCATATACATCATTTTATTATTTCCTGTTTTGCTGTCTATATAACAAGGGAAAGGAAAATGGGTACTTTTTATTGTTGTTCAGTATATATATAAAAGGATGCATAACGTTCTCCCTGATAATACTCTTGTGGGGAAGTCTGTGTTTTTCTTGTTGTAAAACCTATAATATTGAATAGGTGATATCACCTATTTGAGTGAGTAATGTCACTGATTCGAATAGATGATATCACTCATGCGTTTTAAAGAGTGATATCACCTATTCGAAGTAGTGATATCACTCATTCAAATAGGTGATATCACCCATTCAATAGGTGATATCACCCTTTCGTTTTGAATCAGTGATATCACCTTATCCTTATATTGTACGCACCCCGCTTTCGGAAACCGTAAAAGTGGTAAAAAAACTGCGTACTATACAACTTGGTAAAATACGGTATGCAAATTAGCACGTGTTAAAATCAGTGACGTAACAGTAGTAAATATTGGCATTATTTGCAGACGACTAGTGACAACTCAGGTAATTTCTGAAAGACTCAGATTGCTTTCACTCCTACTAACACTTTTGTGAGTTGATGTTGAGCAAGTTTAAATGATTAATTATCGACCACTCGATTACAATTGCTTTCACTTCGTACGAACACTTTTGGGAGTTTATGTTGAGCAAGTTTAAATGATTAATTATTTATGGACAAACCACCCTCACCGCGCACGGAAAGCGTTTCTTCAGACTACCCCCTAGAAAAATCTGCAAAATATCCCCACCCCCTCCCCGATTTCCCCCACCAACCACCCCCATCTCCTGAAAAATGTAGACTACCCCCTCCTCCCCCTCATTTATTTGACTCAGATAGTGATTTTTAAGTCATAACTGTGGTATGGTAAAAATGACCTCATTATAGAATGTGTTTGTATTTGACATAATTATGGACCAGTGGTACGATTCAACGGAACACAACAGACCAGAACAGAGATGGACTGGAACTGCTTTTTCAGTGAAAAGCAAAAATGAGATTTACACTACAGAACTTGAGAAGGGCTGTATCAGACTGAATGTCTTTAAGAAAAGAGTCATCTATCCTTAGCTTATATTTAAATGGTTGTCTGTGACTGATTGTTGCATTATTCTGTCAGGCATTTACAACCAACATTGGACAGTGACACTGGCATCTTTAGGAGTGGCTCATTGGGTTACACACAGATAAAATCATTGAATTGGATTTCTTCAAACCCATGCACTGAAGCGAATGCAACTTGCCATCTTGTATCACCTTTATCAGTATTTATTAAATTCACACTAGCATTCGTTTAGTGCAGTGTGGCAGCTGTAAATGTCTTACCGTGCTACGAATCAGTAGTGACTTATTTTTACTGGTCCTTTGGGACCATCGAGCCCAGTATAGGTGACTTTGAAGTAGAATACTGCTTAATCCGGTGCTAGGGGGCGTGAGAGGTGTTGCTTCTTTCATTACTTCTCATGAATAGACTCAATAAAAACCGCTGCTTTATTCTCTTAATTGTGTTTGTTGCTCCCAAAGGATCACCTTTATCAGTATTTGTACAGAATGATAGTTCTTATTCAAGGTAATATCAGAACAGATGGACTGTGGTGTTAAAATTAAAACAATTATCCCCATTTCTCATCTATTTGTGAATCATATTTAGTGTTATCGACTAAATACACAGGTCACAGTTTGCTTATATTTAGTAATAAATTATAACATAGAAAATATCAACATTTCTGGCAAAAAGAAAACAAAAGTGTAAAAAAGCAATTGGAACATGTATGTATAGGTATAGTTAACAATCTTTCGGTTTAGTTATATCACGACAGTGTCTACTTGAAGCAGTGAGGTAATTGCTCAATTTGGCAGTTTAGTTTCTTTCAAGCTAGTCTCAAACGTTTTAATCTAAATATACTTCAATTCATTATTATCAAAAACTGCATGTCTTGAAAATATTTTTGCCTGTTTTAATCAGTCCCCCCTCAGTATGAACAAGATGGTAAATGCAATTTGTCCCTTTCAAATTGAACTGCATTTAGGCCTAATGATTTATCCATTCTTCTATTTATTACTGAGGTCCATCTTCCTTTCCCCCTGAAAATATGAGTTAGTGTTCCCTTGTTCCCCACAAATATTTTGCTTTATTCCCCAAATATTTTTTCCCCAATGTTCCCTTGTTCTCTAAAAGTATTTCTAATAATTAAAAGATTTGCTAATGTTCCCCAAAATTCATTCTGGCCTACAGTAATTATAGTTGCATCCATAGATGTACATATATATCCATGTTGCATCTTATACAACACTGTCGTATCACAAAAATATTGTTTGAAATGTTAACTTTTTGTGATTTTTTTTTATAAGGGAGTACATCATGATTTTTCTAAAAATATCTTAAATTATAAAAATGTTCCAATTCATGATAAAACACTTATATCAATCAAAATATGATGTTGGAACCACATGGTTAAGGTTTAAACTTCGAATACACCATATAGCTAGGACGGAATCGGGCATAAAATGCTGTAATTAACCCTGGTGCGTAACCTAGGATAGCACGTATTGATGTACAGAATGAATTTCCTTGTAAGTATGGGGTCATTTTTAGGATCATTCATTATGTTTAGGTGCTTTAAAATAGAAAATATCATTATCTGTCAATTTTAAGTCGGACCCCTAGACCCCTTTGAAAAGCCTGATGTACTCCCTTTAAAACTAGATGTTATAATTTTATTTCTTGTGAAGTTATGTTCCCTTGTTCCCTAAAAATATATGTCAATGTTCTCTTGTTCCCTGAAAATAACAGCCATTGTTCCCTTGTTCACCAAATATAAATGCGCTATTCCCCAAAAGCCCCGAGAGGACCTCATTATTGAGTTACTTTCAATTGGACAAGTTATTTGTATTGTTCTTTCATTGATTTTTATTTGTTTACAACTTACTTTCACATTTTCTATGCTCGCCTCAAGGTTTTACCTTAGTTCATATTAAAATATAAAGTTATAATATTTGCGACTCAAGTGCCAGTGCCCTCGAGGCTAGAATCACAGATAATATGTGTTCTTAGGGTGTGTGTGTGTGTACTTCTAAGGATTATAGTCCGTCCGCCAACAAAAACGCCTGGAGAACCCTGGTCGCTATGGGCACAATAGAGTCTGGACTTTATGTGTTCTTAGGTCTGCGCTAGAATGCCCCGTCGACGGTCTAGAATTTTTGTTTCCGTGGGGAGCCGACCCACCCAATACCACCCCCACAAGATGTGCGTACACATCCTACACGCTCTAGCTACGCACCTGGGTTTCTCTCTCTTTCACAAATCACGTGAGTGTGCGATATACGCACCACCGGAAGTCCTTGAAGGTCTACCACCACCAATAGTATATAAAGTGCCTTTACAAAGTTCTGTTTTTGGAAAGGAGAATTATGACTTTATAATGGCCATTTATGGTGATTTTAAAAGTGGAAAGCTAGTTTTCCATATTAAAATTACACTTCTGCATTTGACTTGAAGTTGCAGCAATACGTGACGTTTTTGAAAGTACTGTAATTGGTGGTTTCATACCTCGAACACACACGTCAACAACATTTTGCAATGGAGACGAAAACAATGCTTATTAGTTTATTTCTTCTTTTGAATCTTGTCGTGGATGGGATAATTTCTGCCCCGACTATTTCATTTGATGACTTTATGTCAGGCAGAAATGAAGAGTGCCAGTTTATCCCAAGCTCATTATTTGAAGAAACGAAGGATTATGATGCTTGTTTATCACCCGAGAAAGAAAGTTTGTCTGAATACATCTGTTTCAGAATAAAGGACATGGACACACAAGTGTGCGAACTTGTGGAAACCAAAACTATTACCATATCAGAACAATTAGTCGCAAATGAAATGTGGGTCGCAAAAACTGGACAAGAGACACGTATTCAAACATTTTGTTCTTCAAAACTTGTGACAAAGCTTTATAAACAGCCAGAATGTGAAAGTTTTTGCTCAGATAATTTTAAAGTGTGTAATTTGTATTATGCAATGAATAAAACACTGCATACAAAATTTCATGGTAAGTCTATATTTAAAGTGACAGATAATGCAAAATTATTTTTTGATAGGCCAAAAGCATTGAGGAAAAAAGTGCGAGAGTCAAACCTGGGACCCCACACTTACAGGACGAGTGCTCAACCAACAGAGCTATGTGGGCCGCGGGGTACCCAATATCATAATTCTAAAAAAGATTACCTACCCATTTTTTCCCCAGCTTAGAATAGTTAAACCTTTTATTTAGTCCAAACGATAGAAGAATATTTATTTCAAGTCAGCTTTTACAAACATAACATTAATCATTAGCTCAATCATAAACACCCAGTCTTAAATAGAATGCATCATGATTGGTCTTACTTTGAATTTATGATTTTCCTAATGTTTATTACCAGTATTTCAAAATATTTCGTGTTGAAATTGACCAGGTTTGATTTAGCACTCTCAAAATGCGAGTTGTTTTGAGAAAATAAAGTTGACATTTTCAGCACTCAAATTTAATGTGAGTACATCTTTTCTGTACACATTTAGCATGATTGATACATTACTCAAATAACGATGGTATGTATGCTACATGCTGTTTAAACTATGTGTTGTTAGCCGGAGTTTTTTTGGGGGGAAAAGTCGGCTTATAGATTGGTGTAAACCAGGCGGTGGCGGGCGGCCACATTTTGTTTTTTCTATATTTCTCCGCATTACCATGTCCGATATTCATCAAACTTTAGCAGCATCTTACTCCCATTGGTCTATCCTCCGAGCACGTTAAAGAACCATAGGAATCTATTCGATAATAAGAGTAGAGCAGGTTCCCGGATTCCTATGTATCCTTCCCCTCCCTCTGGGGCGGCTCTAAATAACCTAGACTGTGTTGATGAGCCGTTAAACAAAATTCAATTCAATTCATTAACCACTGACCATAACCAGAAAACTAGGTCACTGTGGGTTACTAGAAAGACCGGAATACACCGAATCACCGGAATACACCGAAATACATATAATAAAGGCATTATTTATGTAATTAATGGATAATAAATGATTATTTATGATTTAAATAGTAAAATATCCACACAGAAGAGTTATTTACGTGTTTGGGGACTTATATACGCACACTAGTCACCACTATATACACCTATATAGCAAAACTACATACTTATCTCCCTTGAAGGAAAACATCATAATGCACAAGTTTCTTATTTATGCTTGCATAGACTGGCATAAAAATACAAATAAGTATTTAAATATTTTAATAATACATTTATTACAAGCACATGTAAGCGTATAGATCTATCATAATGTTGTTGTTTAACAATTTATAAAGCAAATAATTGACATAAGTCAAAACATTAAGCATGCGTTTTAAAGTACAGATAGCACTAACACACATTTAAACACATGTATAAGATGGACGTTCGGAGGAAATAATGAGAATATGTTTGAATAACAGGTTATTATTAAAGAGTAACATACGAATGTTTATTGATAAAAACCATTGCATCTGTAAAGTGCAAGTAAGTTGTATACATTTTTAGAAATTGCAAGTAAGTATATAAATTCGTAGATTATAGATATATGTAAAATGACACCGAGTTGACATATTCAACAATAGGCTATACAGCAACATAAATAAAATGTAAAATTTGAAAGTGTAAAACCGGTGTAATAGTATTGTTATACAGTATAATACATTTAAAAAACTTATATAGACCCGAAACGTTAATTTGAAATATACAGTGCGTTCCAGTTTGTTGACGATGTGCTGGTTGCGTCATATATCGTACTACAGTAAGCTATATACAAATATATACAAACTGAAAAGTAATGTTAAAAAAAACACATGTTGGAATTTTTCAAAACGAACAAAATATAAGTTAATGTTCCAGTGTTTTTGAGATAAGATAAAGACAACTTATCTATATTACAAATATGACATAAGTTTTATGAAAAGTGACAGTGACATGCACACACGAGTACGAACGCACACGTACATACGTGCGCACACACTGATACTGACACGCACACACACACAAAATATACACAAACTGCTTGACCTATATGAGTATTCACTCACGTACACACACACGCGCGCACACTTACACATTATAAAGTAATCTCCAGTGCTTGATTATATGGACAGTTAGCAGTCACAAATGTATTGAATACAGTGCAATACCACCTCGCCAGAGGCAGCCAAACAGGGCTTCACGGCGTATGCACTGCAACGATACATGAAAGGGCTGTGACAACTACATGGTTAATCTTCATTTTTGGTTTCTTTCCGTGAACCGTCAATGTCCTTACGTTTATATTACGTTTCTTTTGACCTGATTTTTTACCGTCTGTCCTTGGTGCGACTACAGTAGATTTTCCGTCAGTTGAAGTTGCGTATGTAGAACAATTGGCCAAATAACGACGATAGAGGTTGAACAAATTCGTCCGTTCCTGGTCGGTCATTGATAACCAGTTAGTCTTTGAGGTCTGGTACTGTTTGTGTGTAGACGCTAGGCGATATTTACTGATCCTGATCAGGGCACCACGCAAGTCTGTGAACTGTCCATTGAACAACTCATTGACTACAGTCTGCTTCAGGATATGATTGACTGAATCGCAATTGTTGTTGGTCCAGTTGCGTTCAATCATGTGTAATCTAGTTGGTTCGTTAACCTTAACTTTTAAATGTCCCTTCAGTCTTTTTTGGAAGTACTGCACAAATTTCATGGATATATTTGTACAGTAAGATTCGATTTGGTCGCATTTGTTTTCAAAGCAAATGCTATCCATTGCATGTGTAATGCCGTCATCGCCAAATATTTTGTTCAAGATGATCTTTCGTTCCTGCACATTTACACCGTCATCAGTCAGGTGGTGTCTAGCGTTTCCATTTAAGTGTCTCGTGCATAGAACATGAGTCGATTCAGGGAATTCAGTGGTAATGGCCTTCACGAACGTTTGTTCGTCATCCGAGCCGATTACAAGTTTCGTTAAATTTGACCCCAATAGTTTCAATTTCATATTTTTGTTTGTCGTAGATTTATTGCTGTCCTGTCGGTCTGGTTACCTCGTCATATTTTTATTTTAGATTGTTATAAATTAGATGCGGTTTTTGTTTAACTTTAAAAGAAACCTGTCATAATTTATTTATAATAGAAATACATTTTCAACCTGGTCTTATCGGCTGGGTCTTAGCCACTGATTGTTTCATAATATCAAAGAGGTGTTAATTGTTTCTCTGAGCCACAAAGACAACCAGGGACAGGAGTAATGGATTAAGAGGATAATGCCAATTTGTTAAAATTTTATTAAATTTTAAAACAAACATTATTTGTTACTGAATAATAAAGACTATGAATTAATAATTTATACAATACAAGCTATTTAATACATTGAACATTAATTGTTGACAAAATATTATTTTTGATGCTATACATGTATATTCTACACAATATGTATTTTACTTTTACGCTTATTTCTGATCATAATGATGCAGTATCAATCAGCGGCCTCAATCAGCTATAATAAAAACACTAAAAGTTTGTACAAGAATAAATTCATTTATTTCAATGACTTGTGCATTATGATGTTTTCTTTCAAGGGAGGTAAGTATGTAGTATTGCTATAGATGTATGACTAGTGTGCGTATATAAACCCCCAAAACACATAAATCACTCTTCTGTGTGGATATATTACTATTTAAATCATAAATAATCAGTTATTATCCATTAATTACATAAATAATGCCTTTAATACATGTATTTCGGTGATTCGGTGTATTCCGGTCTTTCTAGTAACCATGTCACTGTGACCTACTTTCTCCGAAATATACCTTTTTTTTTATCTGACCATACTCTGAAAACTAGGTCACTGTGACCTATTTTCTCCAAGTTGAGCTCCCATTGAGATTCAAACCCGCAGTGGGGAGAGGCGAGAAGGTTTACAACGCAACGTCGTTGACACCTCGGCCACGGATAAGCTCCTACACATTGTGTATGCTACATGATATATATCCTACATGATATATATCCTACATGTTGTGTATGCTACATGATATATATCCTACACATTGTGTATGCTACATGATATATATCCTACATGATATATATCCTACACATTGTGTATGCTACATGATATATATCCTACATGATATATATCCTACACATTGTGTATGCTACATGATATATATCCTACATGATATATATCCTACACATTGTGTATGCTACATGATATATATCCTACATGATATATATCCTACACATTGTGTATGCTACATGATATATATCCTACATGTTGTGTATGCTACATGTTGTGTATGCTACCTCATAGTTCATGTTGTGTATGCTCCATTTTGTTTATACAACTTGTTGCGTATGCTACATGTTGTGTATGCTACATCATATTACATGTTGTGTATGCTACATTTTGTGTATACTACTTGTGTATACTACATGTTGTGTATGCTACATTTTAAGTATACTACTTGTTGTGTATGTTACAGGTTATGTATACTACATGTTGTGTATGCTACTTATTATGTATGTTACATTTTATCATATGTATGCTACATGTCGTGTATAATACATGTTATGTATGCTACTAGTGCATAAAATACACGTCATAAAATACACGTGTGGGAACTGACTTGCAAGTGACGAAGTGTCGATTCTACTCAGTGATGGCCGCAGGAGGTGTACAATACTGGTTCTATCCAGGTAAAATGGGTGGTCTGCCTCCACCACAAAAAAATTGAGCGTCATATATAACCTTACATGTGTTGAAAATGATGTAAAATACCATACAAACAAACAAACAGCATAGGTGTTTGACTTTTTTATTTGTGAAGTTTCCGCAGAGATTCTCTGCGCCAGATATAAACAGTCTGTTTTAACTGGCCCCGTGTGGTTCCCGGAGGCCCATTTGGTCACGGGGCAAAGAATAGGGCCACTGCCGATCCCTTTGGAGGGGTATAGAGGTAGAATCCCCACAAATTCATGTTCATTTTATAATGTTGATTAAAGGTCTTCATCATGATCCCTGCATTGTTTCAGGTGCCATCTCGCTCACATCAAAAGAGCACTGACAGAAAAACAATAAAAATGGCTCCAGCGTAAATGTAGTTTCTTCGATAGAATTTGCAGCAACTCTGCAGTTCAGGGTGAGAAGGTTCTAGGCCCATTTTCCATATTTTATCACGATGTACATGGAGGATAAGCCTGGCATGTTCACGTGAAGAATGATCATTTGTTATCCATTTTCACACTTAAAATTTTAATCCTAAAAACATTTTGATATCAAATACATTAGTTTAAATCTAGGACTGTGCATCGTTTGAACAGCAACACGCAGGTATCAGTGCAACTGTGACATCATGTAAGAAACGTTTACACACGGTCTGAAATTGTCCAAATGTTTTTTGGTCAAATGCAATGAGACGTCATGGGGTGCATCTATAAACGTCCGTATGTAAAAAAAGCATGCTACACGTTATATATGTTACATGTTGTGTATGCTACACGTTATATATGTTACATGTTGTGTATGCTACACGTTATATATGTTACATGTTGTGTATGCTACACGTTATGTATGCTACACGTTATATATGTTACATGTTGTGTATGCTACATGTTGTGTATGCTACACGTTATATATGTTACATGTTGTGTATGCTACATGTTGTGTATGCTACATGTTATGTTAATGTCGGTGTTAATTGGCTTACTGTAGATGTAGGACCTCTCTGTATTTGTATTGTATGAAGCCCTGCTGCTGTTGATGCATTCTGAGGTATCCAATATTTTCTTAAAAACTCCTATTAACATGGATTCTTTTCAGAATTGGAAGACTTTACGAAGATTAACAAATTTACTCAGTACCTGTACAAGTACTTCCCCTACCCTCCTGAGGGCTTACTTCACCTTGGCAATCCTCTGCACACCTGCACACTTGATAAGGAAGAGACAAAAGCTATATGCCTGGCTGTGAAGGAGGTGGCAGAAAGAATTGCAGCAGAATCGGAGAAAAAGATAGATTTCATAAACATGTCCCATAATATCACTAGCGAATGGAAGCCATGTGATGGATTTACTTCCAATTTAACTGTTTGCTTGGTGTCTCCTGTTTGGGACAATATTACCAAGATAGAAAGCTGTGAAAATATCTGTTCTGCTGATGTTCCAGCGTGTAAAACTCTCTATCTTGGAGTTGAATTACTTTCTATGGATACTATGTCTGGTAAGTTCATATATTATAACAGTTAAGTGAGGCCGACCATTATCACTTACATATTTTGTTCTACCAAGGTAACCGTCGTATAAATTTATTAAAGATTGAATACATTTAGCAAATAATTGGTGCAACATTAATATAGAGCAAAGCAGTCATCAAAGTAAAATATTATCAACTGAAACAGTGTTCTAAAAACAGTAAAACAATATATAACAAGAGCTGACGGAGGACAGTGCACCTGTCCCTTGTTTATTTTTTTGGGGGAAAACTACGTTGAAAAAGGGGCATAGTTCTGTTAATATTCATACAGATTAACGGCACGAAAGTGAATACATGTGTAAAGTCCTTTAAACGGTTTATTCGAAGTGAGCTCAACGTAAAAGGTTAACTGACCCTGACGCCTGGTCGAGTAGAATAGCTGGCATTTTCTTCGAAAAGTCGAGCTATTAATGTTAACTTTTTAAACTCTAACTGTATTGATTTCTCATAATACATCACATTGATTTATGTTAGTGAATACAATGTAATTTCACGAAAACATTGTAATATGTACCATTTTGTTAATGATAGATTTATATTGATTTAAATACAGGGCTTCCACTAAGGTTCAAATGTAGGAAGTTCGAACTTCCTGTGTATCAAATTTGGAAGTTCATGGGGAAAATTTAGGAAGTTCCAGTGTTTGGGCATGGCATTCATAGTCTTTGAGTCTGTGAATCCACGTGGTAGTGAGGGAAACAACACATCTAAATTGTTAAAAAGAAAAAAAGGATAATTATAATCATCTAAATGTTTATAAAAGAAAATATTTGATGACCTCATTATATAAACGGTTTCAAACTAAAAATACTTAATTTCCCTTTGAGTGCCATACCCCACCCACACGTTTTATATAGTAAATTACATTTTGCAAACAGTTTTCAATTTATCAGTCCAGGAAAGCTTTTAAATTGGCATACATTAATGAAAGGTATGTAAAACTGTCAAGTGTAGGAATAAATGTAACAGATTCTTTAATTTATTATCAAAGCAATCGATCGTTTTTGCCAGTGATAATTTCACTTCCGTGTTTAGTCTCCATTTGCGAAGAGTTCTCTCCCCTAGGTTAGAGATTATTAAATATTGTTTGTCGTACTTAAATACAGAAAAATGACACAAAGATATAAAAGAAATAGCCTTAATTTAATATAATCTGTTTGTGTAAGGAGTTTCAACTTTGTGGTTAATAAATATAAATTAAGCAATTTGGCGTTCATTTTGTGAAATGCGCGGCTAGGCCAATTATCTAATTAACACGCTCTCCTCTCACCAGTTATGCGTGTGACCCTTGACAAAACCGGATTTACCTGTCAATTACAGGCTCCACTGAGTTTTAATTGCTTTACAACTTGTTACGTCGGCAGTCTCAAATGAAATTAGATTAGATGGGCGGGGCTATAATCGGTAATTTACAGATTATGGGACGTCCGTAGTAAACGATCGCGGCGTACTTTGAAGTTTTTGGAAGTACACTGTACGCCTTTGATGTTAATTTTCGCCGTACAACTACGATTTTTGGACGTAATTTACGGCCGTACGCCCATTAACGGAAGCCCTGTAAATATTATTTATATATAAGAACAAACAAAACTCTTATTGAGTCAGCTTTAACTGAATAGCACAGTAAATATCTCAAAACACAATACTTTGTATACACAGATTATGTATTGCTGTTTAATGCAAATTAATGAGTATTATTAGCTCTACTGATCAGAGATCAGCAGAGCTTATGCCGTGGTGCGGCGTTCGTCGTCCGTCTGTCCGTCTGTCCGTAAACTTTTATTTGTAGCGACTTCACAGCTGAAACTACTGGATGGATATTCATGAAACTTTACAGAAATGTTGCCCATAAAGTCTAGTTGATCCTAGCAAAAATTCATGTTGATGTGAAATCCAAGATGGCCGCCAAAGCTAAAAATAGAGTTTTAAAATACAAGTTTGTAGCGACTTCTTCTTGAAAACTATAAGTGATATTGATATGGGACTTTTTCTAAAATGATCAGCATGACATGATGTTGATCCTAGTCAAAAATCGTTTTGATTCAACGTTAAACATGGCTGCCCGGCCATCTTTGTTTACATAGAGTTATATAGTAAAAACTTGTAGCGACTACTTCTCTGAAACTACTTGGCGGATTGTCATGAAACTTTACAGGAATGTTGCTCTTGATGTCTAATTGATCCTAGAAAAATTTCAGGTCGGCCGGAAATTCAAGATGGCCGTCGCAGCTAAAAATAGATTTTTAAAAAATAAGTTTGCAGCGACTACTCCTTGAAAACTATAAGTGATATTGATATGGGACTTTTTCTAAAATGATCAGCATTACATGATGTTGATCCTAGTCAAAAATTGTTTTGATTCAACGTTAAACATGGCTGCCAGCGGCCATCTTTGTTTACATAGAGTTATATACTAAAAACTTGTAGCGACTACTCCTCTGAAACTACTTGGCGGATTGTCATGAAACTTTACAGGAATGTTGCTCTTGATGTCTAATTGATCCTATCAAAATTTCAGGTCGGCCGGAATTTCAAGATGGCCGTCACAGCTAAAAATAGATTTTTAAAAAATAAGTTTGTAGCGACTACTTCTTGAAAACTATAAGTGATATTGATATGGGACTTTTTCTAAAATGATCAGCATGACATGATGTAGATCCTTGTGGAAAATTATTTTGATTCGACGTTAAACATGGCTGCCAGTGGCCATCTTTGGTTACATAGAGTTATATAGTAAGAACTTGTAGCGATTACTCCTCTGAAACGACTTGACGGATGTTCATGAAACTTCACAGGAATGTTGCTCTTGATGTCTAGTTGATCCTAGAAAAATTTCAGGTCGGCCGGAAATTCAAGATGGCCGCCACAGCTAAAAATAGTTTTAAAATAAATAAGTTTGTAGCGACTACTTCTTCAAAACAATAAGAGATATTGATATGGGACTTTTTCTAAAATGATCAGTATGACATGATGTTGGTCCTTGTCGAAAATCGTTTTGATTTGACCTTAAACATGGCTGCTTTGTTTACATAGAGTTATATAATGAAACCTTGAAGAGACTACTTCTTTGAAACTACCTGACGGATTTTCATGAAACTTCACAGGAATGTTGCTCTTAATGTCTTATTGATCTTAGCAAAATTTCAGGTCGGCCGGAAATTCAAGATGGCCACCACGGTTAAAAATAGATTTTCAAAAAACAAGTCTGTAGCGACTACTTCCTGAAATCAAAATCAATCAGTAGAGCTTCAAGGTCATTGACCTCTTGTATTAATAATTGATATGATAAATCTTTAATATTTTGTGAAGGAATCAAGATTTTTATCATTCCACATACTAATGTTATGAAAACATAAAATTAGTATGTGGAATGATATAATTTGTTAACAAGAATCATTTTATAAAGCAAAAAGGTGTTCTCCTTTAATAATGTGTTAAAGCAGGAATGCTCCCTTAAGGGCCTCATTGGTATTTTTGTTAAAGTGGTATTACTAAATCAATTAAAAGCTTGTTTAAACAGCTTTAAACTTGGAGTTTAGTAAATAAATTGATGTAATATATACAAATTTATGTCTCTTACACATTCATACAGACCAGGATGTTATACTGGCATTATAGCAGCAGCATTGTAGTTATATTGTATTCATGGTCTATGAAGATATCAATGTATTATATTAAATAAGTACGTAAAAAACCATAATTTGCGAAGGTGCAGTTATTGTTATAAATTAAAAATATACACGTTTATCTGTCAGTGGTGTTTAAGCAATGAATCATCCCTTTGGGGCCCAATGCCATACTGTTGTTGCTATGGTGACAAATATATATTTGAAAAATGTACAATTATTAAATGGTGCTTTAATTTTATAAGTATAGAAAGTATATATACATTACTTTCATAAGAGATCCAGTACAAGCAGTTTATTGTTTTTTATCAGGAAAACATCAGATTGTACTGGTATTGCACCTGTCTCCTGTATTTTATTTAAAGTACATATCCTAAGGTATAACGTTTCATGCTTTCTTCTGGAAGTCCACAATTTGACCCCTATATGGCTTATACATACCAGACTATTAAGGTTATTACTGTCTTCAGCAATTTTTACCTTTTCGGGGGCGTATATTAATCACACCGTTTTGGGGGCATATAGTAATCGTACTGTCCGTCAGTCCGTTATTCCGCAGTTCGTGTCCGGACTGTACCTTCAAAACCCCTGCATGAATTTTTAATTAATTTGGCACAAGTGATCAACATAAGACGATGTGTCGCGCGCAAAACCCAGGTCCGTACATCAAAGGTCAAGGACACACTTGTAGTTCATAGGTCAAAAACAGGTACGTAATTTCGTGTCCGGACCATAAATAACTTGGCGCAACTGATCATCATAAAAAGATGATATGTCACGTGCAAAACCCAGGTCCGTACCTCAAAGGTCAAGGATACACTTGCAGTTCAAAGGTAAAAAACGGGTACGCAATTTCGTGTCCGGACCGTTACGTCACAACCCATACAGGGATTTTAAAATAACTTGACACAACTGATCACCATAACAAGACGATGTGTCTTGCGCAATCTCAGGTCCGTTCCTCAAAGGTCAAGGTCACATTTGCAGTTCATAGGTCAAAAACAGGTACACATAATCAGGTACGCATTTTCGTGACCGGACTGTAACAACGTGGCAACCCCTGCAGGGATTTTTAAATAACTTGGCACAAGTGATCACCATAAGACGATTTGTCACGTGCAATAGCCAGGTCCGTACCTCAAAGGTCAAGGTCACACTTACAGTTCATAGGTCAAAAACAAGCCAGTGTGTCCAGTGCAGGTCATTTGGAGGTCAAAAAGAAGTACTCAAACAATTTGTGTCCGGAATTTACCTTCAAAGTCACTTCATGAATTTTCAAACCCGCTTCATGGATTTTTCAATAACTTACCCAGTCACACTTGCAGTTCAAAGGTCAAAGATCTATTTATATATTCCATATCGTCAATAAATATGGCCTCTGTCACTATAAACAATAAAATCTTTAAATTACTTCACATTTAGTAACGTTTGGAATCTGTTAAACAGTAATAGTAGAGTATAGTTCCTGGATTCCTATGTGTTCCTTCCCTCACTCTTGGGCGGCTCGAAATAATCTAAGATAATGTGTTAATGAGCAGTTAAACAATAATTCATTCACAGTATTTTGATACATATGTTATTTGGAAATTTAATTTTTAATTTCTGATTGTAAATAATTTTAATTTCTCAGTATTTCTACTTGTTCATTTTTTCACAGCTGCTGAGGCACCAACTGGCAAACAGGTTGAAACAGGTAAGTGTGCAGGACATAAGTAGATGTATCTTGGATACGGAGCATAACACACACACTCGTGAAACTTCATAGGTATATCGCTCTTTGCGAGAGGAGAATCTTTTTGCTTTCGGAATTGAAGTGGGGTTTTAAGGCGCACCAACACATTACAGGTTATATGGCGCCTAACAGGCATGAACATGCCAGGCTCATCTTCCATGTACATCGAGATAAAATATGGAAAATGGGCCTACAACCTTCTCACCCTGAAATGCAGAGTTGCTGCAAATTCTATCGTAAAAACTCCATTTACGCTGGAGCCACGTTTATTAATTTCTGCCACTGCTCTTAGTGATGTGAGCGAGATGGCACCTGAAACAATGCAGGGGTCATGATGAAGACCTTTAATGAGCATGAACAAAAAATGACAAAATGAATATGAATGGGGGTGGTCCTACCCCTCTGCATGTGACGGTGTGTTTGCAATGGTTGTATTCTACCCCGGCAACCACACGGGGATTTTGCTTTTGGGGCCAGTAGGTCGAACAATGTCCCATTGACCTGACAAGGACCCAGTCCTGAAAAAACATGTACCATATTGTAACACAGTTACTTATTCTACACTGTAACTCAGCATCTCCGTGGCAGAACGGTTAACGACGTTGCATTGTAAACCTTCGCCTCTCACCGCTGCGGGTTCGAATCCCACTGGGAGCTCGACTTGCGAGGCAGTGTCGATTCTTACGGATGGCGGGAGGTGTACAGTACTGGTTCTACCCAGGAAAAGTGGGTGGTCTGCCTCCACCACAAAAAAAATCGACCGTCATATATAACCTTACATGTGTTGAAAATGACGTAAAACATCACACAAAGAACACAAACAAAAACAAAACTTGGTAACTTAACTTTTCTTCTCATAAAAATTTGACTCATATTGTTGGTGGTGCTCTAGTTCTTTAATTAATAATTCCACTGTTAAAGGGGATATTATATACCATTTGTCATACTCTTGTTTGCAAATAGCCAGTTAAGTAACAACGTCACATTGAACTGACAAGGACCCTGACATGAAAAACACTACACTATAACTCGGACAGTTACTAACCTTCTTATTTAAATAATTCAACTTTTGACAGCCATATTATATATAGTGCATCTTGCTCTTGTTCCCAAATAGCTATTAGAGCATTACAGGCCCTCTTGGGTCTCTTGTTTTGCATTGTCATAACAAATAATTACAATAAACCCAACATGATTTTGCTGGTGATCTTCAGCAAGTCACTCTCCTACCGCTTCATCCATTGGAAGGCAGTGTGAACTGGGTAGTCACATATTCCTACTGCTTCATCCATTAGAAGGCAGTGTTAACTGGGCAATCACATACTCCTACAGCTTCATCCATTAGAAGGCAGTGTTAACTGGTCAATCACATACTCCTACAGCTTCATCCATTAGAAGGCAGTGTTAACTGGTCAATCACATACTCCTACTGCTTCATCCATTAGAAGGCAGTGTTAACTGGTCAATCACCTACTCCTACTGCTTCATCCATTAGAAGGCAGTGTTAACTGGTCAGTCACATACTCCTACTGCTTCATCCATTAGAAGGCAGTGTTAATTGGTCAATCACACACTCCTACTGCTTCATCCATTAGAAGGCAGTGTTAACTGGTCAATCACATACTCCTACTGCTTTATCCATTAGAAGGCAGTGTAAACTGGTCAATCACATACTCCTACTGCTTCATCCATTAGAAGGCAGTGTTAACTGGTCCATCACATACTCCTACAGCTTCATCCATTAGAAGGCAGTGTTAACTGGTCAATCACATACTCCTACAGCTTCATCCATAGAAGGCAGTGTTAACTGGTCAATCACATACTCCTACAGCTTCATTCATTAGAAGGCAGTGTTAACTGGTCAATCACATACTCCTACTGCTTCATCCATTAGAAGGCAGTGTTAACTGGTCAATTACATACTCCTACTGCTTCATCCATTAGAAGGCAGTGTTAACTGGTCAATCACATACTCCTACAGATTCATCCATTAGAAGGCAGTGTTAACTGGTCAATCACATACTCCTACAGCTTCATCCATTAGAAGGCAGTGTTAACTGGTCAATCACATACTCCTACTGCTTCATCCATTAGAAGGCAGTGTTAACTGGGCAGTCACATACTCCTACTGCTTCATCCATTAGAAGGCAGTGTTAACTGGGCAGTCACATATTCCTACTGCTTCATCCATTAGAAGGCAGTGTTAACTGGGTAGTCACATACTCCTACAGCTTCATCCATTAGAAGGCAGTGTTAACTGGTCAATCACATACTCCTACTGCTTCATCCATTAGAAGGCAGTGTTAACTGGTCAATCACATACTCCTACTGCTTTATCCATTTGAAGGCAGTGTAAACTGGTCAATCACATACTCCTACTGCTTCATCCATTAGAAGGCAGTGTTAACTGGGCAGTCACATACTCCTACTGCTTCATCCATTAGAAGGCAGTGTTAACTGGTCAATCACATACTCCTACTGCTTTATCCATTAGAAGGCAGTGTTAGCTGGTCAATCACATACTCCTACTGCTTTATCCATTAGAAGGCAGTGTAAACTGGTCAATCACAAACTTCTACTGCTTCATCCATTAGAAGGCAGTGTTAACTGGGCAGTCACATACTCCTACTGCTTCATATATTGGAAGGCAGTGTTAACTGGTCAATCACATACTCCTGCTGCTTCATCCATTGGAAGGCAGTGTTAACTGGTCAATCACACTCCTACTGCTTCATCCATTAGGAGGCAGTGTTAACTGGTCAATCACATACTCCTAATGCTTCATCCATTGGAAGGCAGTGTTAACTGGTCTATCACATACTCCTACTGCTTCATCCATTGGAAGGCAGTGTTAACTGGTCAATCACATACTCCTACTGCTTCATCCATTGGAAGGCAGTGTTAACTGGTCAATCACATACTCCTACTGCTTCATCCATTGGAAGGCAGTGTAAACTGGTCAATCACATACTCCTACTGCTTCATCCATTGGAAGGCAGTGTTAACTGGTCAATCACATACTCTTACTGCTTCATCCATTGGAAGGCAGTGTAAACTGGTCAATCACATACTTCACTGCTTTATCCATTAGAAGGCAGTGTAAACTGGTCAATCACATACTCCTACTGCTTCATCCATTAGAAGGCAATGTTAACTGGGCAATCACATACTCCTACTGCTTTATCCATTAGAAGGCAGTGTTAACTGGTCAATCACATACTCCTACTGCTTCATCCATTAGAAGGCAGTGTTAACTGGGCAGTCACATACTCCTACTGCTTCATCCATTAGAAGGCAGTGTTAACTGGGCAGTCACATACTCCTACTGCTTCATCCATTGGAAGGCAGTGTTAACTGGGCAGTCACATACTCCTACTGCTTTATCCATTAGAAGGCAGTGTTAACTGGGCAGTCACATACTCCTACTGCTTTATCCATTAGAAGGCATTGTTAACTGGGCAGTCACATACTCCTACTGCTTCATCCATTAGAAGGCAGTGTTAACTGGGTAGTCACATACTCCTACTGCTTCATCCATTTGAAGGCAGTGTTAACTGGGTAGTCACATACTCCTACTGCTTCATCCATTAGAAGGCAGTGTTAACTGGGCAGTCAGATACTCCTACAGCTTCATCCATTAGAAGGCAGTGTTAACTGGTCAATCACATACTCCTACTGCTTCATCCATTAGAAGGCAGTGTTAACTGGGCAGTCACATACTCCTACTGCTTCATCCATTAGAAGGCAGTGTTAACTGGGCAGTCACATATTCCTACTGCTTCATCCATTAGAAGGCAGTGTTAACTGGGTAGTCACATACTCCTACAGCTTCATCCATTAGAAGGCAGTGTTAACTGGTCAATCACATACTCCTACTGCTTCATCCATTAGAAGGCAGTGTTAACTGGTCAATCACATACTCCTACTGCTTTATCCATTTGAAGGCAGTGTAAACTGGTCAATCACATACTCCTACTGCTTCATCCATTAGAAGGCAGTGTTAACTGGGCAGTCACATACTCCTACTGCTTCATCCATTAGAAGGCAGTGTTAACTGGTCAATCACATACTCCTACTGCTTTATCCATTAGAAGGCAGTGTTAGCTGGTCAATCACATACTCCTACTGCTTTATCCATTAGAAGGCAGTGTAAACTGGTCAATCACAAACTTCTACTGCTTCATCCATTAGAAGGCAGTGTTAACTGGGCAGTCACATACTCCTACTGCTTCATCTATTGGAAGGCAGTGTTAACTGGTCAATCACATACTCCTGCTGCTTCATCCATTGGAAGGCAGTGTTAACTGGTCAATCACACTCCTACTGCTTCATCCATTAGGAGGCAGTGTTAACTGGTCAATCACATACTCTTACTGCTTCATCCATTGGAAGGCAGTGTTAACTGGTCTATCACATACTCCTACTGCTTCATCCATTGGAAGGCAGTGTTAACTGGTCAATCACATACTCCTACTGCTTCATCCATTGGAAGGCAGTGTTAACTGGTCAATCACATACTCCTACTGCTTCATCCATTGGAAGGCAGTGTAAACTGGTCAATCACATACTCCTACTGCTTCATCCATTGGAAGGCAGTGTTAACTGGTCAATCACATACTCTTACTGCTTCATCCATTGGAAGGCAGTGTAAACTGGTCAGTCACATACTTCACTGCTTTATCCATTAGAAGGCAGTGTAAACTGGTCAATCACATACTCCTACTGCTTCATCCATTAGAAGGCAATGTTAACTGGGCAATCACATACTCCTACTGCTTTATCCATTAGAAGGCAGTGTTAACTGGGCAGTCACATACTCCTACTGCTTTATCCATTAGAAGGCAGTGTTAACTGGGCAGTCACATACTCCTACTGCTTCATCCATTAGAAGCAGTGTTAACTGGGCAGTCACATACTCCTACTGCTTCATCCATTGGAAGGCAGTGTTAACTGGGCAGTCACATACTCCTACTGCTTTATCCATTAGAAGGCAGTGTTAACTGGGCAGTCACATACTCCTACTGCTTTATCCATTAGAAGGCATTGTTAACTGGGCAGTCACATACTCCTACTGCTTCATCCATTAGAAGGCAGTGTTAACTGGGTAGTCACATACTCCTACTGCTTCATCCATTTGAAGGCAGTGTTAACTGGGTAGTCACATACTCCTACTGCTTCATCCATTAGAAGGCAGTGTTAACTGGGCAGTCAGATACTCCTACTGCTTTATCCATTAGAAGGCAGTGTTAACTGGGCAATCACATACTCCTAATGCTTCATCCATTGGAAGGCAGTGTTAACTGGGCAATCACATACTCGTACTGCTTCATCCATTAGAAGGCAGTGTTAACTGGGCAGTCACATACTCCTAATGCTTCATCCATTGGAAGGGTTGTTAACTGGTCAATCACATACTCCTACTGCTTCATCCATTAGAAGGCAGTGTGAACTGGGCAATCACAAACTCCTACTGCTTCATCCATTGGAAGGCAGTGTTAACTGGGCAATCACATATTCCTAATGCTTCATCCATTGGAAGGCAGTGTGAACTGGGCAATCACATACTCCTACTGCTTCATCCATTAGAGGACAGTGTGAACTAGGCAATCACATACTCTTAATGCTTCATCTGTTGGAAGGCAGTGTGAACTGGGCAGTCACATACTCCTAATGCCTCATCTGTTGGAAGGCAGTGTGAACTGGGCAGTCACATACTTCTAATGCTTCATCTGTTGGAAGGCAGTGTGAACTGGGCAATCACATATTCCTAATGCTGCATCTGTTGGAAGGCAGTGTGAACTGGGCAGTCACATACTCCTACTGCTTCATCCACTGGAAGGCAGTGTTAACTGGGCAATCACATACTCCTAAATATTCATCCATTGGAAGGCAGTGTGAACTGGGCAATCACATACTCCTACTGCTTCATCCATTAGAGGACAGTGTGAACTAGGCAATCACATACTCCTAATGCTTCATCTGTTGGAAGGCAGTGTGAACTGGGCAGTCACATACTCCTAATGCCTCATCTGTTGGAAGGCAGTGTGAACTGGGCAGTCACAAACTCCTACTGCTTCATCCATTGAAAGGCAGTGTTAACTGGGCAATCACATACTCCTAATGCTTCATCTGTTGGAAGGCAGTTTGAACTGGACAGTAACATACTCATACTGCTTAATCCATTAGAAGGCAGTGTGAACTGGGCAATCACATACTCCTACTGCTTCATCCATTGGAAGGCAGTGTGAACTGGGCAATCACATACTCCTAATGCTTCATCTGTTGGAAGGCAGTGTTAATTGGGCAGTCACATACTCCTACTGCTTCATCCATTGGAAGGCAGTGTGAAATGGGCAATCACATACTCCTAACGCTTCATCTGTTGGTAGTCAGTGTGAACTGGGCAGTCACATACTCCTACTGCTTCATCCATTGGAAGGCAGTGTGAACTGGGCAGTCACATAATCCTAATGCTTAATCCGTTGGAAGGCAGTGTGAACTGGGCAATCACATACTCCTACTGCTTCATCCATTAGAAGGCAGTGTGAACTGGGCAGTCACATACTCCTAATGCTTCATCCGTTTGAAGGCTGTGTTAACTGGGCAATTACATACTCCTACTGCTTCATCCATTAGAAGGCAATGTTAACTGGGCAATCACATACTCCTACTGCTTTATCCATTAGAAGGCAGTGTTAACTGGGCAGTCACATACTCCTACTGCTTTATCCATTAGAAGGCAGTGTTAACTGGGCAGTCACATACTCCTACTGCTTCATCCATTAGAAGCAGTGTTAACTGGGCAGTCACATACTCCTACTGCTTCATCCATTGGAAGGCAGTGTTAACTGGGCAGTCACATACTCCTACTGCTTTATCCATTAGAAGGCAGTGTTAACTGGGCAGTCACATACTCCTACTGCTTTATCCATTAGAAGGCATTGTTAACTGGGCAGTCACATACTCCTACTGCTTCATCCATTAGAAGGCAGTGTTAACTGGGTAGTCACATACTCCTACTGCTTCATCCATTAGAAGGCAGTGTTAACTGGGTAGTCACATACTCCTACTGCTTCATCCATTAGAAGGCAGTGTTAACTGGGCAGTCAGATACTCCTACTGCTTTATCCATTAGAAGGCAGTGTTAACTGGGCAATCACATACTCCTAATGCTTCATCCATTGGAAGGCAGTGTTAACTGGGCAATCACATACTCGTACTGCTTCATCCATTAGAAGGCAGTGTTAACTGGGCAGTCACATACTCCTAATGCTTCATCCATTGGAAGGGTTGTTAACTGGTCAATCACATACTCCTACTGCTTCATCCATTAGAAGGCAGTGTGAACTGGGCAATCACATACTCCTACTGCTTCATCCATTGGAAGGCAGTGTTAACTGGGCAATCACATATTCCTAATGCTTCATCCATTGGAAGGCAGTGTGAACTGGGCAATCACATACTCCTACTGCTTCATCCATTAGAGGACAGTGTGAACTAGGCAATCACATACTCCTAATGCTTCATCTGTTGGAAGGCAGTGTGAACTGGGCAGTCACATACTCCTAATGCCTCATCTGTTGGAAGGCAGTGTGAACTGGGCAGTCACATACTTCTAATGCTTCATCTGTTGGAAGGCAGTGTGAACTGGGCAATCACATATTCCTAATGCTGCATCTGTTGGAAGGCAGTGTGAACTGGGCAGTCACATACTCCTACTGCTTCATCCATTGGAAGGCAGTGTTAACTGGGCAATCACATACTCCTAAATATTCATCCATTGGAAGGCAGTGTGAACTGGGCAATCACATACTCCTACTGCTTCATCCATTAGAGGACAGTGTGAACTAGGCAATCACATACTCCTAATGCTTCATCTGTTGGAAGGCAGTGTGAACTGGGCAGTCACATACTCCTAATGCCTCATCTGTTGGAAGGCAGTGTGAACTGGGCAGTCACATACTCCTACTGCTTCATCCATTGAAAGGCAGTGTTAACTGGGCAATCACATACTCCTAATGCTTCATCTGTTGGAAGGCAGTTTGAACTGGGCAGTAACATACTCATACTGCTTAATCCATTAGAAGGCAGTGTGAACTGGGCAATCACATACTCCTACTGCTTCATCCATTGGAAGGCAGTGTGAACTGGGCAATCACATACTCCTAATGCTTCATCTGTTGGAAGGCAGTGTTAATTGGGCAGTCACATACTCCTACTGCTTCATCCATTGGAAGGCAGTGTGAAATGGGCAATCACATACTCCTAACGCTTCATCTGTTGGAAGTCAGTGTGAACTGGGCAGTCACATACTCCTACTGCTTCATCCATTGGAAGGCAGTGTGAACTGGGCAGTCACATAATCCTAATGCTTAATCCGTTGGAAGGCAGTGTGAACTGGGCAATCACATACTCCTACTGCTTCATCCATTAGAAGGCAGTGTGAACTGGGCAGTCACATACTCCTAATGCTTCATCCGTTTGAAGGCTGTGTTAACTGGGCAATTACATACTCCTACCGCTTCATCCATTGGAAGGCAGTGTTAACTGGGAAATCACATACTCCTACTGCTTTATACATTGGAAGGCAGTGTTAACTGTGCAATCACATACTCGAACTCTAAGATCTTAGTGTCCAAAGTTATACTCTGTCTGAGGTTACCTGAATTGCCCCTATAGGAATCATGCTGTACGTAACGTCGTGTAACATGTCCCGCATTATGACAGAATTATGGCCCCTTTTTAAGAAAAATTAGTTAGAATTTTCTGATATTGTATAATAAACATCATGTGCTTTCACTTCAAAAGTTTTCATGAATTGTTATAACACTTGGCATACAGTTCACACATGATTTTTTTTCACATTAAAAAATTACATAGTATTTTTATCTCACCTGAGCCGAAGGCTCAAAGGTGAGCTATTGGGATCACTCTTCGTCCGTCGTCCGTCGTCCGTCCGTCCGTCGTCGTCCGTCGTCGTTAACTTTTGCTTCAAACGACTTCTCCTCAGAAACCGCGAGGCCAATTTTGATCAAACTTCACGTGGATGATCCTTAGGGGAGACTCCTTAGTTTCGAATGAATGTCCATGGGGAATTTCTTATAAAATAGAAATCTATGAGATTAAAAGCCATGTACAGGCTAGACAATAAAAAAGAAATCCACAAATGCGGTGTTTTTGACTTAGTATGACATAATAGTTAATTTTGATATAAATAAACTTTTTGTACTATGACCCATATGTAGCCTGTAAACAGAAAATCGTAACTGGTGGCTATGTTGTAAATGATAGCTTTTTTTTACCACTTCCTGCAATTCTTGAGTCGACATCAGATAACGGAAAAAAAAGCCGGTTAAGGTATGTAGAAATAGCATTTTTATGACAATTTGGAGTGTTTGTCATTCAATTATGGATGTGCTATATCTCAAATAAGGGACAGGTATATGCTGTCGTTTGTCTATAAATGTCATGTTTTCACTTTTTTCAGTGCTGAGTGGGTGGGGTAAATGAAGTTGTATTTGTAGGTAGAGAAACCGATTTTGATGTTTTCTAGCATGTATTTGCTATATTTTGAGAGTAAATTTTATAATCTTTCAGGAACAATGCATGTTTGTTATTTTTGAAAAATAGAATTCAAGTTATTTAGCGTAATTAGTGTACATGTCTGAAACTAGTCTGAATTTCAAAGAAAACTGTAGATTCCGACCTTAAGGAAAATATGCATAGTACCGATTATACACAATTTCAGGTTTAGAACACAGGTTGTAGTGCGTTTTGATATTTTCACCACAAAATTGCTCAGAAATCATCAAAATATTGCGACATTTTCCATTTTGAGATATCGACACATATTGCCAAGCGAAGTAACGCTTGCTGGTAAAAATAGATCATCTGAGTTTTGTTATTTTCCAATGACCGAATGTGAATTTGCACACATTTTTCAATTTATTTTTGTAGAAACTATAATTGGAGCCTGTAAATTGTATATAACTGTTCATTTAAGTAGGCATTAATGTAGGAGAATAGGTTTCCATATAAGATACCTTGAACTATCAGACCCAACAATAAATTGCACTCTGCTATGACCAACTCTGATCAGACATGCAAAATCAGACTTACTGGAATAACAGTATTAGACATGCATCAGACTTACAATATTTAGACTCTTGAATATCAGCCCTACAATATCTGATGCATATCAGACTCATATCAGCCAAAAATTTCAGACCCATATCAGACCTACAATATCAGACACAAAAACTATTATTGTGTACATATAGGTCTGCATCTCACTGGTATGTTCTAGGTCAGACTCTGATACTTTAAGTCTTATAACTATGAGTGATAGAGTAAGTTTGATGTAATTGTAGGTCTGACATGAGTCTGAAAGTGTAGGTCTGTCTGACATGCATCAAATAGTGAAAGTCTGAATGGAGTTTGATATTTTGGATAGATCTGGAATGAGTCTGTCTGACATTCAATGTGCATATATTGCCTATACAATATCAGACTGATATCAGACCTACAATATGAGACCCATGTCAGACCCACACTATCAGACCGATGTCAGACCTAAACTACTAGACACACTCATATCAGACCCTTGTCAGACACTCATATCAGACCTTTTATATCAGACTCATGTCAGACCTTAAATATTGGGTGTGCCTCCAGCATACAAAATATCGTTGGTCTGATTTGAGTCGTAACTATTTAAAGTTGTGATATGATAGTGTAAGTAAGTTCTTAGTTAAGGTCTGGTATAATAAGTCTGGTAGTGTAGGTTTGAGCCATGTCTGGTATGCTACCTACTTTTCAGTTCATACTGCACTAAAACTATCTGGATGTTTTTGTGCATACCATTTCATTTTTTACTTTATTTTTAATTTGCAGTCTGCATAACCATAGCTGCAGTGACCGTTATGTCTATTATTTTCTCTACAATTTTAACTGAAATGGAAATATTCAATTTCGAGTTTAAATTAAAAAACTTTGTAATCACCGATTCATGTCATATTTGGGGTGGCAGCAAAAACAAAGATGGCTATGGTGTTATCCGCGTTACTTTTCGTGGTCACCGAAAATGGGTAACTGTTCATAGGCTGATGTTCTACATATCATCAGAATGTGAACAGTTACCCAGCCATCTGCATGTGTCACATAGGTGTCACCAAAAACTTTGCATTAATTTTAAGCATTTAAGTTTGGAAACTTGTTTAGTAAATAATCAGCGGTCAGTTTGTAGAAATGAAGGCATTTGTAATGGTCACCGTGGCTATAGGCCGTGCCTTCTATGAGAATGGGTAATTATTATGTTGATATGTTAAAACAAAGGCATGTTTAAATTTTACATATTTGGATTTATTCCATAGTTATGTTCATGATTGTTAGATGTTACAGTTTCATAAAAATAAGTGTTTAAAAGTTTCCTGTTACTTCGTCGTTTGCGGGATATATAACGGTTGTGCTTGTATTGGACTGTTTCCGACAGCTGTGTGCGATACTTACTCAACCGATCGCGTTGAGCCATGTGCATTGTGAAAGGGTCTGCCATCGCATATTTCAATCCAGCCTTTTTAGCTAACAATTGGGCAGACTTGCGTGTTCCATGTTTTTTGGTGCATACGTAAACACTCGACTGTTTAAATGTTCACACTTGTTTGTTGTGTAGAGTTTGGAAATGCGACCCAACATTTCTCCTGAAAATACTGTATCAAGTACCCGTTTGATGTTTTTATGGTCTTCCTTTGAAATATTTATGTGTTTGCCATATGGCAAAAAGTTGGTGGAATAGCTGGCAAGATGGGCATAACACACTGTTGAATATATTCTGCACTGGGCATGAATGTTGCTAAAGCAGGGCAGTATATTGTTTATTGCTGCCCTGCCCTTTTCGACCAACTGCTTCTCGGATACACTATTTTTTTTTTTATATGCGTCAGTTCAAGCCTTACGCGCGCCCGAACGCATGATGCAAGTTTTTGGGAAAATATGACCTTGTCGACTTTGTCATGTCTGGTATAGATTGCCTCAATGTTTGACAAAAAATCTGCACTATGTCATAGCAGTTTTACATAGACTTATATAGGATTTTTTTTTTAAAAATCTTCTTCTCTGAATCTACAAGAGCCAGAGGTTTGATATTTTGCATTTACTATAAGCTTATGGTCCTTTACCAAGTTTGTTCAAATGGTGATCCTCGGGTCACATTTGGTTCCGCCCCAAGTGTCACATGTTTTACATAGACATGTATAGGGAAAATTTTAAAAAATCGTCTTCTTTGAAACTGCAAGAGCCAGAGGTTTAATATTTTGCATTTACTATAAGCTCATGGTTCTCTACCAATTCTGTTCAAATGGTGACCCCGGGGTCACATTTGGCCCCGCTTCGGGGGTCACAGTTTTACATAGGCTTGTATAGGGAAAAACTGAAAAAAATCTTCTTTTCTGGAACTGCAAGAGCCAGAGGTTTAATATGTTGCATTTGTTATAAGCTTATGGTCCTTTACCAAGTTTGTTCAAATGATGACCCTGGGTTCACATTTGGCCCCGCCCCAGGGGTCACGTTTACATAGACTTGTATAGGGAAAAACTTAAAAAATCTTCTTCTCTAAAAACACAAAGCACACAGCTCTCATATATTACATGTAGCTCTGAGGTCACATTTGACTCTGCCCAAGGTGTTACTCTCTAGCACCTTCATTTTGTATTTGATCTTTACCAAACTTTGTCAGTGTTTTAAACTGTCTATATCAATGTTGTTATACACAACAGAGCCCACAACATTTCTTGAACAATCTTAACCAAACTTGCACAGATTATATATGACCATAAGATTTCGAAGAAGTTTGATAATGTGCCAGTACTCATGTGATCGCTTTAGGGCCATCTTGGCCCTCTTGTATTGGTTCAAATTTACTCAGGTGAGCGATATAGGGCCATCATGGCCCTCTTGTTTTAGTCATTTATTATTCTAGATTTTCCGCTTTCTCATCGGCTGTATCAAAAAGGCGAGGGTGTTCATCTCCTTCAGTGATATTTCTATTTCTATTCTATTTATTATACCCTCACTATGGGGGTTATGTATACTGGTTTCACCCTGTCCGTCCGTCTCTCTGTAGATGCAACATTGTCCGTTCCATAACTCCTCTCCCCCTGAAGCAAATCTCATGAAACTTTATATGTGAACTGCCTGTGGTGAGAGGAAGGCCTCTTTTGATTTTGAGGTCACAAGATCAAAGGTCAAGGTCACCAGGACCCGATAATGCAAAATATTGTCAGCTCCATAACTTCTCGCCCCTCTGAAGCAAATCTCATGAAACTTAATAGGTGGACTGTCTGTGATGAAAAGATGGCCACTATTGGTTTTGAGGTCAGTAGGTCAAAAGTCAAGGCCACCATTACCTGATCATGAAATCCCATGTCATTCAATCTTTACTCAAACGGAAGGGTTGGGAATGGCAGGGACTGGTAGTGGTGTATATTTGTCGCCCTAATTACTCACTAATTTTATTACTTTAAATGTATTTAGAAAAGTTGTGTGATAAGTATTTTGTTTTGAACCATAGTTTGTGAAACATTTATTTTTTTGTTTAAATTGTTACATCTTTTGAGAGTTACCCTCCCCTATATGAAAACATAAAATGTGCTGATAAAACACACAACATGAATTGAAGTTCTCTTAAAGATACAAACTTAAAATTGGTACAAAATAATATAAAAAACCCCATAAAAGTTTGACCAATTTATTGCAGAATGTCTGTCTATATTAAAATGAAACATAGATAATCCTAAATTACCTCCAGTTTAATTGAATATCGTTTGAAATTCAAGTAACTGTAATTCAGAGTTAACATTAAATTTTTCGAAAATTTCTGTTGCAAACGCATTTGGAGTGGTAATGCTAGTAAAACATGATGTCAAAATAATTTAAGCTGGCATATTTTAAAGTACTTACCAAAATCCTATATACCCAGTTGTACAAGTGTTATAACTTATTTCTAAGAAAAAACATCTTTAAAACAAGTTCATGAAATCAAAGCAGACGATTTACACTAGTTACACTAGGTAAAATTTAAACAGGAGACCTGTCATAGCTTGTGTGGAAATATTGTTTCAGACAAATTCACTGCATCCACTTTTTCTTGTATTAAATGTTGTATGTATGCTGATGTAAACACCTTGTATTTTTATTCAGAGTGTGGACCAACACCTAACATACCAAATGCTGAAATAGACACTACTGTATCTGGCCATGGAATTGGAGCAGAGGCAACAGTTAAATGTGTTGAGGGGTTTGAGCTGTCAGGGAATCCCACAATAAAGTGTCAGGATGATAAAAAATGGACTACAGAATCCACTTGTACCAAAGGTTTGCATGCAGTTATGATTAGAAAATGATTTTTTATGAACTGTTGAGTAGAATTTTACATAACTTCACAGGAAAAATTCTTGCATGGGCCTCTCTCAGATTTATATAAATCGTCCCGATCCGTCAACAAATATGTCCTCTGTTACTAAAATAGAAACATCTTTAAACAACTTTTCTTAAAGACCCTGGGTAAAATTTGACGAAACTACATTAAGCATCATTCTGTGGTCCTCTTAAGATTTATACAAATCGTCCCGGTCTGTCAACAAGTAGGGCCACCGTTACTAAAAATAGATTTTTTTTTTAACAACTTCCCATGAACTGTTGGGTAGAACATGATGAAACTTCACAGAAAGCATCCTTGCATGGTCCTCTCTCAGATTAATACAAATCATCCCAATCCTTCAGCATATATGGCCATCGTTACTACAAATAGAAACTTTTGTAAAAACTTCCTTTCATGAACCACTGGATAGAAGTGACAAAACCTCACAGAAAGCATCCTTTCGTGGTCCTCTCTCAGATTTATACAAATCGTCTTGATCAGTCAACAAATATGGCCACCGTTACTTCTCATGAATCAACGACAGTTGTTTTGAAACTCGCTTAAAATAAACATCTCGTAACCCTTTCTCAGATCTATTTATATATTCCATACCCGTCAATAAATATGGCCACTGTTACTATAAACAATAAAATCTTTAAATTACTTCACATTTAATAACGTTTGGAATCTGTTAAATAGTAATTGTAGAGTATAGTTCCTGGATTACTATGTGTTCCTTCCCTCACTCTTGGGCGGCTCGAAATAATCTAAGATAATGTGTTAATGAGCAGTTAAACAATAATTCATTCACAGTATTTTGATACATATGTTATTTGGAAATTTAATTTTTAATTTCTGATTGTAAATAATTTTAATTTCTCAGTATTTCTACTTGTTCATTTTTTTCACAGCTGCTGAGGCAACAACTGGCAAACAGGTTGAAACAGGTAAGTGTGCAGGACATAAGTAGATGTATCTTGGATACGGAGCATAACACACACACTCGTGAAACTTCATAGGTATATCGCTCTTTGCGAGAGTAGAATCTTTTTGCTTTTGGAATTGAATTGAAGTGGGGTTTTAAGGCGCACCAACACATTTCAGGTTATATGTCGCCTAACAGGCATGAACATGCCAGGCTCATCTTCCAAGTACATCGAGATAAAATATGGAAAATGGGCCTAGAACCTTCTCACCCTGAAATGCAGAGTTGCTGCAAATTCTATCGTAAAAACTCCATTTACGCTGGAGCCACGTTTATTATTTTTCTGCCACTGCTCTTAGTGATGTGTGCGAGATGGCACCTGAAACAATACAGGGGTCATGATGAAGACCTTTAATGAGCATGAACAAAAAATGACAAAATGAATATGAATGGGGGTGGTCCTACCCCTCTGCATGTGACGTTGTGTTTGCAGTGGTTGTATTCTACCCCGGCAACCACACGGGGATTTTGCTTTTGGGGCCAGTAGGTCGAACAAAGTCCCATTGACCTGACAAGGACCCAGTCCTGAAAAAACATGTACCATATTGTAACACAGTTACTTATTCTACACTGTAACTCAGCATCTCCGTGGCAGAACGGTTAACGACGTTGCATTGTAAACCTTCGCCTCTCACCGCTGCGGGTTCGAATCCCACTGGGAGCTCGACTTGCGAGGCAGTGTCGATTCTTACGGATGGCGGGAGGTGTACAGTACTGGTTCTACCCAGGAAAAGTGGGTGGTCTGCCTCCACCACAAAAAAAATCGACCGTCATATATAACCTTACATGTGTTGAAAATGACGTAAAACATCACACAAAGAACAAAAACAAAAACAAAACTTGGTTACTTAACTTTTCTTCTCATAAAAATTTGACATATTGTTGGTGGTGCTCTAGTTCTTTAATTAATAATTCCACTGTTAAAGGGGATATTATATACCATTTGTCATACTCTTGTTTGCAAATAGCCAGTTAAGTAACAACGTCACATTGAACTGACAAGGACCCCGACATGAAAAACACTACACTATAACTCGGACAGTTACTAACCTTCTTATTTAAATAATTCAACTTTTGACAGCCATATTATATATAGTGCATCTTGCTCTTGTTCCCAAATAGCTATTAGAGCATTACAGGCCCTCTTGGGTCTCTTGTTTTGCATTGTCATAACAAATAATTACAATAAACCCAACATCATTTTGCTGGTGATCTTCAGCAAGTCACTCTCCTACCGCTTCATCCATTGGAAGGCAGTGTGAACTGGGAAATTACATATTCCTACTGCTTCATCCATTAGAAGGCAGTGTTAACTGGGCAATCACATACTCCTACAGCTTCATCCATTAGAAGGCAGTGTTAACTGGTCAATCACATACTCCTACAGCTTCATCCATTAGAAGGCAGTGTTAACTGGTCAATCACATACTCCTACTGCTTCATCCATTAGAAGGCAGTGTTAACTGGTCAATCACATACTCCTACTGCTTCATCCATTAGAAGGCAGTGTTAACTGGTCAATCACATACTCCTACTGCTTCATCCATTAGAAGGCAGTGTTAATTGGTCAATCACATACTCCTACAGCTTCATCCATTAGAAGGCAGTGTTAACTGGTCAATCACATACTCCTACTGCTTTATCCATTAGAAGGCAGTGTAAACTGGTCAATCACATACTCCTACTGCTTCATCCATTAGAAGGCAGTGTTAACTGGTCAATCACATACTCCTACAGCTTCATCCATTAGAAGGCAGTGTTAACTGGTCAATCACATACTCCTACAGCTGCATCCATAGAAGGCAGTGTTAACTGGTCAATCACATACTCCTACAGCTTCATCCATTAGAAGGCAGTGTTAACTGGGCAATCACATACTCCTAATGCTTATTCTGTTGGAAGGCAGTGTTAACTGGGCAGTCACATACTCCTACTGCTTCATCCATTGGAAGGTCGTGTAACATGTCCCGCATTATGACAGAATTATGGCCCCTTTTTAAAAAAAATTAGTTCATGAATTGTTATAACACTTGGCATACAGTTCACACATGAATTTTTTTCACATTAAAAAATTACATAGTATTTTTTTAGTCATTTATTATTCTAGATTTTCCGCTTTCTCATCGGCTGTATCAAAAAGGCGAGGGTGTTCATCTCCTTCAGTGATATTTCTATTTCTATTCTATTAATTATACCCTCACTATGGGGGTTATGTATACTGGTTTCACCCTGTCCGTCCGTCTCTCTGTAGATGCAACATTGTCCGTTCCATAACTCCTCTCCCCCTGAAGCAAATCTCATGAAACTTTATATGTGAACTGCCTGTGGTGAGAGGAAGGCCTCTTTTGATTTTGAGGTCACAAGATCAAAGGTCAAGGTCACCAGGACCCGATAATGCAAAATATTGTCAGCTCCATAACTTCTCGCCCCTCTGAAGCAAATCTCATGAAACTTAATAGGTGGACTGTCTGTGATGAAAAGATGGCCCTTATTGGTTTTGAGGTCAGTAGGTCAAAAGTCAAGGCCACCATTACCTGTTCATGAAATCCCATGTCTTTCAATCTTTACTCAAACGGAAGGGTTGGGAATGGCAGGGACTGGTAGTGGTGTATATTTGTCGCCCTAATTACTCACTTTTGTATCTTAACTAATTTTCTTACTTTAAATGTATTTAGAAAAGTTGTGTGATAAGTATTTTGTTTTGAACCATAGTTTGTGAAACATTTATTTTTTTGTTTAAATTGTTACATTTTTTGAGAGTTACCCTCCCCTATATGAAAACATAAAATGTGCTGATAAAACACACAACATGAATTGAAGTTCTCTTAAAGATACAAACTTAAAATTGGTACAAAATAATATAAAAAAACCCATAAAAGTTTGACCAATTTATTGCAGAATGTCTGTCTATAGTAAAATGAAACATAGATAATCCTAAATTACCTCCGGTTTAATTGAATATTGTTTGAAATTCAAGTAACTGTAATTCAGAGTTAACATTAAATTTTGCGAAAATTTCTGTTGCAAACGCATTTGGAGTGGTAATGCTAGTAAAACATGATGTCAAAATAATTTAAGCTGGCATATTTTAAAGTACTTACCAAAATCCTATATACCCAGTTGTACAAGTGTTATAACTTATTTCTAAGAAAACACATCTTTAAAACAAGTTCATGAAATCAGAGCAGACGATTTACACTAGTTATTTTGCAGTTTAATCGTAGCTCTAATCAGGTGCGAAATACACAAAACAATGAAAATATTATTGACATATTCTTAGGTGGGTACTGAGGAATTTTGACTAGTATAGTTAAATTCTGCTTCCATTCCACTCGCGAGGATTTTGGAGTACATAGACTAGTAATAAGGAGAGGAGAGGTAAATATGTAAACATAGAGGAAATTAACTGGCAGCAACTATAAAGGTAAAATTTAAACAGGAGACCTGTCATAGCTTGTGTGGAAATATTGTTTCAGACAAATTCACTGCATCCACTTTTTCTTGTATTAAATGTTGTATGTATGCTGATGTAAACACCTTGTATTTTTATTCAGAGTGTGGACCAACACCTAACATACCAAATGCTGAAATAGACACTACTGAATCTGGCCATGGAATTGGAGCAGAGGCAACAGTTAAATGTGTTGAGGGGTTTGAGCTGTCAGGGAATCCCACGATAAAGTGTCAGGATGATAAAAAATGGACTACAGAATCCACTTGTACCAAAGGTTTGGATGCAGTTATGATAAGAAAACGATTTTTAGCTCTACTGGCCGAAGGCCAGCAGAGCTTATGGGATGGCGAGTTGTCCGTCGTCCGTCCGTCTGTCCGTCGTCCGTCTGTTAACTTTTGCCTTGTGAACACTCTAGGGCCTTCATTATTATTCGAATCTTTACTAAACTTTGCCAGTGTCTTTATATCAATGAAAGCTCGGACAAGTTCGAAAACCAGTTGGATCGGATAAATTTCACCGGAGTTATGGCCCTTGTTTTGCTGAAAAATGCCATATTAAGCCTTGTGAACACTCTAGCACCTTCATTTATTATTTGATCTTTACCAAACTTGTACAGATTGTTAATATCAATGAAAGCTCGGACAAGTTCGAAAACCAGCCAAATCAAATCCGTAACACCGGAGTTATGGCCCTTGTTTTTTCTGAAAATTGCCATTTTCTGCCTTGTGAATGCTCTAACACCTTCATTTATTATTTGATCATTACCAAACTTGTACAGATGGTTAATACCAATGATAGCTTCGACAAGTTCGAAAATCAGCTAAATTGGTTCAGTAACACCAGAGTTATGGCCCTTGTTTTTTCTGAAAAATGCCATTTTGTGCCTTGTGAACACTCTAGCACATTCATTTATTATTTGATCTTTACCAAACTTGCACAGATTGTTAATATCAATGAAAGCTCAAACATGTTTGAAAACCAGCTAAATCGGATCAGTAACACGGGAGTTATGGCCCTTGTCTTTTCTGAAAAATGCCTGTTTCTGCCTTGTGAACACTCTAGGGCCTTCAATATTAATCGGACCTTTACTTAACTTTGCCAGTGTCTTTATATCAATGAAAGCTTGGACAAGTTCGAAAACTGGCAAGATCGAAATAATTTCACCGGAGTTATGGCCCTTGTTTTGCTGAAAAATGCCATATTAAGCCTTGTGAACACTCTTACCACCTTCATTTATTATTTGATCTTTACCAAACTTGCTAAGATTGTTAATATCAATGAAAGCTCGGACAAGTTTGAAAACCAGCTAGATCGGACCATTAACAGCGGAGTTATTGCCCTTGATTTACGTAAAATTGCTATATTTGGTCTCATTAAGATGATAGGGCCTTCATCTTTCATCCAATCTTTACCAAACTTTACCAGATTGTTTATATAAATGAGAGCTAGGACAAGTTCGAAAACTAGCAGGATCGGACCATTAACAGCGGAGTTACGGCCCTTGATGTAGTTAAAAATGCTATATTTTGCCTCGTTAAGACGATAGGGCCTTTATCTTTCATTCGATCTTTACCAAACTTTACCAGATTGTTTATATAAATGAAAGCTTGGACATTTCGAAGATCAGTCAGATCGGATCAGTAACAGCAGAGTTATGGCCCTTGATTTAGTTAAAAATGCTATATTTTGCCTCGTTAATTCGATAGGGCCTTCAACTTTCATCTGATCTTTACAAAACTTTACCTGATTGTTTATATCAATGACAGCTCAGACAGTTTTGAAAACCAGCCAGATCGGACCAGTAACAGATGAGTTATGGCCCTTGATTTAGTTAAAAATGCTATACTTTGCCTCGTTAAGACGATAGGGCCTTCATTTTTCATGCGATCTTTAAGAAACTTTACCAGATTGTTAATATCAATAAAACCTTGGACAAGTTCGAAAAACATCCAGATTGGACCATTTACATCGGAGTCATGGCCCTTGATTTTCTGAAATATGCTATATCTTGGCCTCATTAAGACGAAAGGGCCTTCATTTGGCCGGATTTCATTGAAACTTTGCAGGGATGATCAGTACCAAGCCTAGTTGTACATAGTCACCGTGTTCCAGTTGAATGATTTTGGCGGAGTTTTAGCCCTTTAAAGGTTTTAATACACAAACTTTGTTCTGACTAGTTCTCTTGAACCCCTGGCCGGATTAAACGAAACTTTTTAGGGATGATCAATTCTATGTCTAGTTGTGCAAATCATCGCCGTGTTCCGGTTGAATGATTTTTGGCAGAGTTATGGCCCTTTAAAGGTTTTAATGCACAAACTTTGTTCTGATCTACTTCTCCTGAACCCCTCGCCAGATTTCAATGAAAATTTGCAGGGATGATCAGCACCAAGCCTAGTTGCCGTTTACAGATATTTGGCGGAGTTATGGCCCTTTAAAGGATTTTGATACCACAATTTTTTTCTGGGCTAGTTTTCCTGAACCCCTGGCTGGATACAGACGAAACTGGACAAGGATGATCAGTATCAAGTCTAGTTGTGCATATCATCGCCATATTTCAGTTGAATGATTTTTGGCAGAGTTGTGACCCTTTAAATGTTTTTATACACAAACTTTGTCCAGATTAGTCTCTTTTGAACTCTTTGCCAGATTTCAGCGAATCTTGGTGTAGATGATCAGCACTTAGCCTAGTTGCACCTGTCATTGCCATGTTCTGGTTGAATGATTTTTGAAAGACTTATGGCCACTTATACATAAACTTTATCTTGAGCCAGTAGAGCGTCCACAGGCCCTCTTGGGCCTCTTGTTTATGAACTGTTAAGTAGAACTTTACATAACTTCACAGGAAAAAAATCCTACTGCTTCATCCATTAGAAGGCAGTGTTAACTGGGCAATCACATACTCCTAAATCTTCATCCATTGGAAGGCAGTTTGAAGTGGGCAATCACATACTCCTAATGCTTTCATCTGTTGGAAGGCAGTGTGAACTGGGCAGTCACATATTCCTAATGCCTCATCTGTTGGAAGGCAGTGTGAACTGGGCAGTCACATACTCCTACTGCTTCATCCATGGAAAGGCAGTGTTAACTGGGCAATCACATACTCCTAATGCTTCATCTGTTGGAAGGCAGTTTGAACTGGGCAGTAACATACTCATACTGCTTCATCCATTAGAAGGCAGTGTGAACTGGGCAATCACATACTCCTACTGCTTCATCCATTGGAAGGCAGTGTGGACTGGGCAATCACATACTCCTAATGCTTCATCTGTTGGAAGGCAGTGTGAACTGGGCAGTCACATACTCCTACTGCTTCATCCATTGGAAGGCAGTGTGAACTGGGCAGTCACATACTCCTAATGCTTCATCCGTTGGAAGGCAGTGTGAACTGGGCAATCACATACTCCTACTGCTTCATCCATTAGAAGGCAGTGTGAACTGGGCAGTCATATACTCCTAATGCTTCATCCGTTTGAAGGCTGTGTTAACTGGGCAATTACATACTCCTACCGCTTCATCCATTGGAAGGCAGTGTTAACTGGGAAATCACATACTCCTACTGCTTTATACATTGGAAGGCAGTGTTAACTGGGCAATCACATACTCGAACTCTAAGATCTTAGTGTCCAAAGTTATACTCTGTCTGAGGTTACCTGAATTGCCCCTATAGGAATCATGCTGTACGTAACGTCGTGTAACATGTCCCGCATTATGACAGAATTATGGCCCCTTTTTAAAAAAAATTAGAATTTTCTGATATTGTATAATAAACATCATGTGCTTTCACTTCAAAAGTTTTCATGAATTGTTGTAACACTTGGCATACAGTTCACACATGATTTTTTTTCACATTAAAAAATTACATAGTATTTTTTTAGTCATTTATTATTCTAGATTTTCCGCTTTCTCATCGGCTGTATCAAAAAGGAGAGGGTGTTCATCTCCTTCAGTGATATTTCTATTTCTATTCTATTTATTATACCCTCACTATGGGGGTTATGTATACTGGTTTCACCCTGTCCGTCCGTCTCTCTGTAGATGCAACATTGTCCGTTCCATAACTCCTCTCCCCCTGAAGCAAATCTCATGAAACTTTATATGTGAACTGCCTGTGGTGAGAGGAAGGCCTCTTTTGATTTTGAGGTCACAAGATCAAAGGTCAAGGTCACCAGGACCCGATAATGCAAAATATTGTCAGCTCCTTAACTGTAATTCAGAGTTAACATTAAATTTTTCGAAAATTTCTGTTGCAAACACATTTGGAGTGGTAATGCTAGTAAAACATGATGTCAAAATAATTTAAGCTGGCATATTTTAAAGTACTTACCAAAATCCTATATACCCAGTTGTACAAGTGTTATAACTTATTTCTAAGAAAACACATCTTTAAAACAAGTTCATGAAATCAGAGCAGACGATTTACACTAGTTATTTTGCAGTTTAATTGTAGCTCTAATCAGGTGCGAAATACACAAAACAATGAAAATATTATTGACATATTCTTAGGTGGGTACTGAGGAATTTTGACTAGTATAGTTAAATTCTGCTTCCATTCCACTCGCGAGGTTTTTGGAGTACATAGACTAGTAATAAGGAGAGGAGAGGTAAATATGTAAACATAGAGGAAATTAACTGGCAGCAACTATAAAGGTAAAATTTAAACAGGAGACCTGTCATAGCTTGTGTGGAAATATTGTTTCAGACAAATTCACTGCATCCACTTTTTCTTGTATTAAATGTTGTATGTATGCTGATGTAAACACCTTGTATTTTTATTCAGAGTGTGGACCAACACCTAACATACCAAATGCTGAAATAGACACTACTGAATCTGGCCATGGAATTGGAGCAGAGGCAACAGTTAAATGTGTTGAGGGGTTTGAGCTGTCAGGGAATCCCACGATAAAGTGTCAGGATGATAAAAAATGGACTACAGAATCCAATTGTACCAAAGGTTTGCATGCAGTTATGATTAGAAAATGATTTTTTATGAACTGTTGAGTAGAATTTTACATAACTTCACAGGAAAAATTCTTACATGGTCCTCTCTCAGATTTATATAAATCGTCCCGATCCGTCAACAAATATGGCCTCTGTTACTAAAATAGAAACATCTTTAAACAACTTTTCATAAAACCCTGGGTAAAATTTGACGAAACTACATTAAGCATCATTCTGTGGTCCTCTTAAGATTTATACAAATCGTCCCGGTCTGTCAACAAGTAGGGCCACCGTTACTAAAAATAGATTTTTTTTTTAACAACTTCCCATGAACTATTGGGTAGAACATGATGAAACTTCACAGAAAGCATCCTTGCGTGGTCCTCTCTCAGATTAATACAAATCATCCCAATCCTTCAACAAATATGGCCATCGTTACTACAAATAGAAACTTTTGTAAAAACTTCCTTTCATGAACCACTGGATAGAAGTGACAAAACCTCACAGAAAGCATCCTTTCGTGGTCCTCTCTCAGATTTATACAAATCGTCTTGATCAGTCAACAAATATGGCCACCGTTACTTCTCATGAATCAACGACAGTTGTTTTGAAACTCGCTTAAAATAAACATCTCGTAACCCTTTCTCAGATCTATTTATATATTCCATACCCGTCAATAAATATGGCCACTGTTACTATAAACAATAAAATCTTTAAATTACTTCACATTTAATAATGTTTGGAATCTGTTAAACAGTAATTGTAGAGTATAGTTCCTGGATTACTATGTGTTCCTTCCCTCACTCTTGGGCGGCTCGAAATAATCTAAGATAATGTGTTAATGAGCAGTTAAACAATAATTCATTCACAGTATTTTGATACATATGTTATTTGGAAATTTAATTTTTAATTTCTGATTGTAAATAATTTTAATTTCTCAGTATTTCTACTTGTTCATTTTTTCACAGCTGCTGAGGCAACAACTGGCAAACAGGTTGAAACAGGTAAGTGTGCAGGACATAAGTAGATGTATCTTGGATACGGAGCATAACACACACACTCGTGAAACTTCATAGGTATATCGCTCTTTGCGAGAGGAGAATCGTTTTGCTTTTGGGGCCAGTAGGTCGAACAAAGTCCCATTGACCTGACAAGGACCCAGTCCTGAAAAAACATGTACCATATTGTAACACAGTTACTTATTCTACACTGTAACTCAGCATCTCCGTGGCATAATGGTTAACGACGTTGCATTGTAAACCTTCGCCTCTCACCGCTGCGGGTTCGAATCCCACTGGGAGCTCGACTTGTGAGGCTGTGTCGATTCTGACGGATGGCGGGAGGTGTACAGTACTGGTTCTACCCAGGAAAAGTGGGTGGTCTGCCTCCACCACAAAAAAAATCGACAGTCATATATAACCTTACATGTGTTGAAAATGACGTAAAACATCACACAAACAAAAACAAAACTTGGTTACTTAACTTTTCTTCTCATACAAATTTGACTCGTATTGTTGGTGGTGCTCTAGTTCTTTAATTAATAATTCCACTGTTAAAGGGGATATTATATACCATTTGTCATACTCTTGTTTGCAAATAGCCAGTTAAGTAACAACGTCACATTGAACTGACAAGGACCCCGACATGAAAAACACTACACTATAACTCGGACAGTTACTAACCTTCTTATTTAAATAATTCAACTTTTGACAGCCATATTATATATAGTGCATCTTGCTCTTGTTCCCAAATAGCTATTAGAGCATTACAGGCCCTCTTGGGTCTCTTGTTTTGCATTGTCATAACAAATAATAACAATAAACCCAACATCATTTTGCTGCTGATCTTCAGCAACTCACTGCTTACCGCTTCATCCATTGGAAGGCAGTGTGAACTGGGTAGTCACATATTCCTACTGCTTCATCCATTAGAAGGCAGTGTGAACTGGGCAATCACATACTCCTACAACTTCATCCATTAGAAGGCAGTGTGAACTGGGAAATCACATACTCCTAATGCTTTCATCTGTTGGAAGGCAGTGTGAACTGGGCAGTCACATACTCCTAATGCCTCATCTGTTGGAAGGCAGTGTGAACTGGGCAGTCACATACTCCTACTGCTTCATCCATGGAAAGGCAGTGTTAACTGGGCAATCACATACTCCTAATGCTTCATCTGTTGGAAGGCAGTTTGAACTGGGCAGTAACATACTCATACTGCTTCATCCATTAGAAGGCAGTGTGAACTGGGCAATCACATAATCCTAATGCTTCATCTGTTGGAAGGCAGTGTGAACTGGGCAGTCACATACTCCTACTGCTTCATCCATTGGCAGGGAGTGTGAACTGGGCAGTCACATACTCCTAATGCTTCATCCGTTGGAAGGCAGTGTGAACTGGGCAATCACATACTCCTACTGCTTCATCCATTAGAAGGCAGTGTGAACTGGGCAGTCACATACTCCTAATGCTTCATCCGTTTGAAGGCTGTGTTAACTGGGCAATTACATACTCCTACCGCTTCATCCATTGGAAGGCAGTGTTAACTGGGAAATCACATACTCCTACTGCTTTTTACATTGGAAGGCAGTGTTAACTGGGCAATCACATACTCGAACTCTAAGATCTTAGTGTCCAAAGTTATACTCTGTCTGAGGTTACCTGAATTGCCCCTATAGGAATCATGCTGTACGTAACGTCGTGTAACATGTCCCGCATTATGACAGAATTATGGCCCCTTTTTAAAAAAATTAGAATTTTCTGATATTGTATAATAAACATCATGTGCTTTCACTTCAAAAGTTTTCATGAATTGTTATAACACTTGGCATACAGTTCACACATGATTTTTTTTCACATTAAAAAATTACATAGTATTTTTTTAGTCATTTATTATTCTAGATTTTCCGCTTTCTCATCAGCTGTATCAAAAAGGCGAGGGTGTTCATCTCCTTCAGTGATATTTCTATTTCTATTCTATTTATTATACCCTCACTATGGGGGTTATGTATACTGGTTTCACCCTGTCCGTCCGTCTCTCTGTAGATGCAACATTGTCCGTTCCATAACTCCTCTCCCCCTGAAGCAAATCTCATGAAACTTTATATGTGAACTGCCTGTGGTGAGAGGAAGGCCTCTTTTGATTTTGAGGTCACAAGATCAAAGGTCAAGGTCACCAGGACCCGATAATGCAAAATATTGTCAGCTCCATAACTTCTCGCCCCTCTGAAGCAAATCTCATGAAAATTAATAGGTGGACTGTCTGTGATGAAAAGATGGCCCCTATTGGTTTTGAGGTCAGTAGGTCAAAAGTCAAGGCCACCATTACCTGATCATGAAATCCCATGTCTTTCAATCTTTACTCAAACGGAAGGGTTGGGAATGGCAGGGACTGGTAGTGGTGTATATTTGTCGCCCTAATTACTCACTTTTGTATCTTAACTAATTTTCTTACTTTAAATGTATTTAGAAAAGTTGTGTGATAAGTATTTTGTTTTGAACCATAGTTTGTGAAACATTTATTTTTAGCTCTACTGGCCAAGGGCCAGCAGAGCTTATGGGATGGTGTGTTGTCCGTCTTCCGTCGTCCGTCGTCCGTCCGTCGTCCGTCGTCCGTCCGTTAACTTTTCTTCAAACGACTTCTTCTCAGAAACCGCTTGGCTAATTTTGACCAAACTTCACATGGATGATCCTTAGATGAATGCTTTTTAGATTTGTTAAAATTAGGTCAGCGCTACATCCAAGATGGCTGCCATTACCATATATGGTCGAAACCTTAAAAAATCTTCTTCTCCAGAACCTCTAGACAGATTTCAACAGTTTTTCTTTTAAAATGATCGCCAACGCCTAGACTATCAAGATTGTTCAAATAAAGTCCCCGGGGTCAAAAATGGCCGTGCCCCGGGGGTCCAAAGTTTGTATATTGAGGTTTTGCATGTTTTTCATATAGACATATAGGAAAAAACTTTAAAAAATCTTCTTCTCTGAAACCACAAGGCACAGAGCTCTCATGTATTACATGTAGCATCAGCTTATGGTCCTCTGCTAAGTTTGTTCAAATGGTGACCCTGGGGTCAAATTTGTCCCCGCCCCGGGGGTCACAATTTTACATAGACTTATATAGGATTTTTAAAAAAAAAAATCTTCTTCTCGGAAACTACAACAGCCGGAGGTTTGATATTTTGCATTTACTATAAGCTTATGGTCCTTTACCAAGTTTGTTCAAATGGTGACCCTCGGGTCACATTTGGCCCCGCCCCAAGGGTCACATGTTTTACATAGACATGTATAGGGAAAAACTAAAAAAAATCTTCTACTCTGGAACTGCAACAGCCGGAGGTTTGATATTTTGCATTTACTATAAGCTTGTGGTCCTCTACCAAGTTTGTTCAAATGGTGACCCAGGGGTCACATTTGGCCCCACCCCGGGGGTCACAGTTTTACATAGGCTTGTTTAGGCAAAAATGAAAAAAAATCTTCTACTCTGGAACCACATGGCACAGAGCTCTCATGTATTACATGTAGCATCAGCTTATGGTCCTCTACTAAGTTTGTTCAAATGCTGACCCTGGGGTCAAATTTGTCCCCGCCCCAAGGGTCACAGTTTTACATAGACTTATATAGGATCTATTTTTTTTAAAATCTTCTTCTCTGAAACTACAAGAGCCAGATGTTTGATATTAAACATTTATTATAAGCTTACGGTCCTTTACCAAGTTTGTTCAAATGGTGACCCTGGTGTCACATCTTGCCCCGCCCCGGGGTCACAGTTTTACATAAATGCTTGTATAGAGAAAAACTGAAAAAAATCTTCTTCTCTGGAACTGCAACAGCTTAAGGTTTAATATCTTGCATTTGCTATAAACTTATGGTCCTTTACAAAGTTTGTTCAAATTGTGACCCTCGGGTCACATTTGACCCCGCCCCAAGGGTCACATGTTTTACATAGACATGTATAGGGAAAAACTTAAAAAATCTTCTTCTCTGAAACTGCAAGAGCCAGAGGTTTAATATTTTGCATTTGCTATAAGCTTATGGTCTTCTACCAAGTTTGTTCAAATGGTGGCCTATTGGCCAGTTTTCTACGACCCTGGGGGTCAGTTTTACTTAGGCTTGTATAGGCAAAAGCTGTTTTTTTTTTTTTTTTAGTTTTTAATTTGATTTCTTTTATTTTTTTTTTTTTTTCAATTGCAATTTTTTTTTTTTTTAATTGTTCCAATTTTTTGTTAATTTTTTTTTTTTTTTTTTCATTTTTTTTTCATTTTTTTTTTTTTTTTTTTTCATTTTTTTTTTTTGATTGATTTTCATTTTTTTTTCATTTATTTTTCATTTTTTCATTATCTTTTTAATTACTTGACACTTACTTTAAAATTTCTTGTCGGCGCTACTCATCCTAAATGCCTTGTTGAATTTCGACGAAACTTGACAGGAAGCATCGGTAAGATGTCTGGTTGTGCATATCACGCTTTTGTTCCAGTTCGCTGATTTTTGACGGAGTTATGGCCCTTTGACATTTTTATTTTAAATTTCTTGTCGGCGCTACTCCTTAAACGGCTTGTTGGATTTCTACGAAATTTGGGAGGAAGCTTCAGTATGATGTCTAGTTGTGCAAAGCGCGGTATATCAATGAAATCCTGGACAATTTCGAAAACTAGCTAGATCTTGTTAGTAATAACAGAGTTATGGCCCTTGATTTGTTGAAAAATGCTATATTGTATTTTTCTTTGTTAAATCTATAGGAGAAGAGAGCTATATCTAGCTATATCTATCTAAATCTATAAGAGCTGTTTTAGCCAGTAGAGCGTCCACAGGCCCTCTTGGGCCTCTTGTTTTGTTTAAATTGTTACATTTTTTGAGAGTTACCCTCCCCTATATGAAAACATAAAATGTGCTGATAAAACACACAACATGAATTGAAGTTCTCTTAAAGATACAAACTTAAAATTGGTACAAAATAATATAAAAAAACCCATAAAAGTTTGACCAATTTATTGCAGAATGTCTGTCTATAGTAAAATGAAACATAGATAATCCTAAATTACCTCCGGTGTAATTGAATATTGTTTGAAATTCAAGTAACTGTAATTCAGAGTTAACATTAAATTTTGCGAAAATTTCTGTTGCAAACGCATTTGGAGTGGTAATGCTAGTAAAACATGATGTCAAAATAATTTAAGCTGGCATATTTTAAAGTACTTACCAAAATCCTATATACCCAGTTGTACAAGTGTTATAACTTATTTCTAAGAAAACACATCTTTAAAACAAGTTCATGAAATCAGAGCAGACGATTTACACTAGTTATTTTGCAGTTTAATCGTAGCTCTAATCAGGTGCGAAATACACAAAACAATGAAAATATTATTGACATATTCTTAGGTGGGTACTGAGGAATTTTGACTAGTATAGTTAAATTCTGCTTCCATTCCACTCGCGAGGATTTTGGAGTACATAGACTAGTAATAAGGAGAGGAGAGGTAAATATGTAAACATAGAGGAAATTAACTGGCAGCAACTATAAAGGTAAAATTTAAACAGGAGACCTGTCATAGCTTGTGTGGAAATATTGTTTCAGACAAATTCACTGCATCCACTTTTTCTTGTATTAAATGTTGTATGTATGCTGATGTAAACACCTTGTATTTTTATTCAGAGTGTGGACCAACACCTAACATACCAAATGCTGAAATAGACACTACTGTATCTGGCCATGGAATTGGAGCAGAGGCAACAGTTAAATGTGTTGAGGGGTTTGAGCTGTCAGGGAATCCCACGATAAAGTGTCAGGATGATAAAAAATGGACTACAGAATCCACTTGTACCAAAGGTTTGCATGCAGTTATGATTAGAAAATGATTTTTTATGAACTGTTGAGTAGAATTTTACATAACTTCACAGGAAAAATTCTTGCATGGTCCTCTCTCAGATTTATATAAATCGTCCCGATCCGTCAACAAATATGGCCTCTGTTACTAAAATAGAAACATCTTTAAACAACTTTTCATAAAGACCCTGGGTAAAATTTGACGAAACTACATTAAGTATCATTCTGTGGTCCTCTTAAGATTTATACAAATCGTCCCGGTCTGTCAACAAGTAGGGCCACCGTTACTACAAATAGAAACTTTTGTAAAAACTTCCTTTCATGAACCACTGGATAGAAGTGACAAAACCTCACAGAAAGCATCCTTTCGTGGTCCTCTCTCAGATTTATACAAATCGTCTTGATCAGTCAACAAATATGGCCACCGTTACTTCTCATGAATCAACGACAGTTGTTTTGAAACTCACTTAAAATAAACATCTCGTAACCCTTTCTCAGATCTATTTATATATTCCATACCCGTCAATAAATATGGCCACTGTTACTATAAACAATAAAATCTTTAAATTACTTCACATTTAATAATGTTTGGAATCTGTTAAACAGTAATTGTAGAGTATAGTTCCTGGATTACTATGTGTTCCTTCCCTCACTCTTGGGCGGCTCGAAATAATCTAAGATAATGTGTTAATGAGCAGTTAAACAATAATTCATTCACAGTATTTTGATACATATGTTATTTGGAAATTTAATTTTTAATTTCTGATTGTAAATAATTTTAATTTCTCAGTATTTCTACTTGTTCATTTTTTCACAGCTGCTGAGGCAACAACTGGCAAACAGGTTGAAACAGGTAAGTGTGCAGGACATAAGTAGATGTATCTTGGATACGGAGCATAACACACACACTCGTGAAACTTCATAGGTATATCGCTCTTTGCGAGAGGAGAATCGTTTTGCTTTTGGGGCCAGTAGGTCGAACAAAGTCCCATTGACCTGACAAGGACCCAGTCCTGAAAAAACATGTACCATATTGTAACACAGTTACTTATTCTACACTGTAACTCAGCATCTCCGTGGCAGAACGGTTAACGACGTTGCATTGTAAACCTTCGCCTCTCACCGCTGCGGGTTCGAATCCCACTGGGAGCTCGACTTGTGAGGCAGTGTCGATTCTGACGGATGGCGGGAGGTGTACAGTACTGGTTCTACCCAGGAAAAGTGGGTGGTCTGCCTCCACCACAAAAAAAATCGACCGTCATATATAACCTTACATGTGTTGAAAATGACGTAAAACATCACACAAACAAAAACAAAACTTGGTTACTTAACTTTTCTTCTCATAAAAATTTGACTCATATTGTTGGTGGTGCTCTAGTTCTTTAATTAATAATTCCACTGTTAAAGGGGATATTATATACCATTTGTCATACTCTTGTTTGCAAATAGCCAGTTAAGTAACAACGTCACATTGAACTGACAAGGACCCCGACATGAAAAACACTACACTATAACTCGGACAGTTACTAACCTTCTTATTTAAATAATTCAACTTTTGACAGCCATATTATATAAAGCCCATCTTGCTCTTGTTCCCAAATAGCTATTAGAGCATTACAGGCCCTCTTGGGTCTCTTGTTTTGCATTGTCATAACAAATAATTACAATAAACCCAACATCATTTTGCTGGTGATCTTCAGCAAGTCACTCTCCTACCGCTTCATCCATTGGAAGGCAGTGTGAACTGGGTAGTCACATATTCCTACTGCTTCATCCATTAGAAGTCAGTGTGAACTGGGCAATCACATACTCCTACAGCTTCATCCATTAGAAGGCAGTGTTAACTGGGCAATCACATACTCTTACAGCTTCATCCATTGGAAGGCAGTGTTAACTGGTCAATCACATACTCCTACAGCTTCATCCATTAGAAGGCAGTATGAACTGGGCAATCACATACTCCTACAGTTTCATCCATTAGAAGGCAGTGTTAACTGGTCAATCATATACTCCTACAGCTTCATCCATTAGAAGGCAGTGTGAACTGGGCAATCACATACTCCTACAGCTTCATCCATTAGAATGCAGTGTTAACTGGGCAATCACATACTCCTACAGCTTCATCCATTAGAAGGCAGTGTGAACTGGGCAATCACATACTCCTACTGCTTCATCCATTGGAAGGCAGTGTTAACTGGGCAATCACATACTCCTACAGCTTCATCCATTAGAAGGCAGTGTTAACTGGGCAATCACATACTCCTACAGCTTCATCCATTAGAAGGCAGTGTGAACTGGGCAATCACATACTCCTACTGCTTCATCCATTGGAAGGCAGTGTTAACTGGGCAATCACATACTCCTACAGCTTCATCCATTAGAAGGCAGTGTTAACTGGGCAATCACATATTCCTACTGCTTCATCCAATAGAAGGCAGTGTTAACTGGGCAGTCAGATACTCCTACTGCTTTATCCATTAGAAGGCATTGTTAACTGGGCAGTCACATACTCCTAATGCTTCATCCATTGGAAGGCAGTGTTAACTGATCAATCACATACTCCTACTGCTTCATCCATTAGAAGGCATTGTTAACTGGGCAATCACATACTCCTAATGCTTCATCCATTGGAAGGCAGTGTTAACTGGGCAATCACATACTCATACTGCTTCATCCATTAGAAGGCAGTGTTAACTGGGCAGTCACATACTCCTAATGCTTCATCCATTGGAAGGCAGAGTTAACTGGTCAATCACATACTCCTACTGCTTCATCCATTAGAAGGCAGTGTGAACTGGGCAATCACATACTCCTACTGCTTCATCCATTGGAAGGCAGTGTTAACTGGGCAATCACATATTCCTAAAACTTCATCCATTGGAAGGCAGTGTGAACTGGGCAATCACATACTCCTACTGCTTCATCCATTAGAGGGCAGTGTGAACTGGGCAATCACATACTCCTAATGCTTCATCTGTTGGAAGGCAGTGTGAACTGGGCAGTCACATACTCCTAATGCCTCATCTGTTGGAAGGCAGTGTGAACTGGGCAGTCACATACTCCTACTGCTTCATCCATTGAAAGGCAGTGTTAACTAGGCAATCACATACTCCTAATGCTTCATCTGTTGGAAGGCAGTTTGAACTGGGCAGTAACATACTCATACTGCTTCATCCATTAGAAGGCAGTGTGAACTGGGCAATCACATACTCCTAATGCTTCATCTGTTTTAAGGCAGTGTTAACTGGGCAGTCACATACTCCTACTGCTTCATCCATTGGAAGGCAGGGTGAACTGGGCAATCACATACTCCTAATGCTTCATCTGTTGGAAGGCAGTGTGAACTGGGCAGTCACATACTCCTACTGCTTCATCCATTGGAAGGCAGTGTGAACTGGGCAGTCACATACTCCTGATGCTTCATCCGTTGGATGGCAGTGTGAACTTTCAATCACATACTCCTACTGCTTCATCCATTAGAAGGCAGTGTGAACTGGGCAGTCACATACTCCTAATGCTTCATCCGTTTGAAGGCTGTGTTAACTGGGCAATTACATACTCCTACCGCTTCATCCATTGGAAGGCAGTGTTAACTGGGAAATCACATACTCCTACTGCTTTATACATTGGAAGGCAGTGTTAACTGGGCAATCACATACTCGAACTCTAAGAT